>NW_019291711.1:7955-22030 GCF_000500325.1 Leptinotarsa decemlineata | reverse complement strand
AAAATTTCAACTGGACTTGGCACCACTTTATAATTTCAAATATTCTGAGTGACGAATATTGGAAAAAAAAACCTGTCATGCTAGATATCTCGAAAACCATCAATATTTTCGAAGTGCAGATATACATAAAGTTTATTTTATTTTCTATGAAGAAACCGAAAAAGCGATAAAAAATATAGGTTGCCATTTAAAAAGACACAGTTGGGATCCGCCCAGAAAAAATCGAACACCCTGTGTGACCGCCAATATTTTTATTTTGTCGAGCTCGAGCAATAAGGTAATATTATAGAAAATTAGATTCCTATCTGCTTCCTATATAGAGATATGGAACACCGCGCCACTGTTGCAGGACCCTGTATACTGATCGATAGAAAAGTTGGTACTCTATACATTGATGCTGTTCATTTCTTTCTGAATTTTAATTTTTTGCAACCAAAACGATCCTTTTTTGGATCGGATCATCCCGTGAGATGAAACGTAGCTCCTCTACTACAACAGGAGACATTCAGAACAGTGGTAGGACACCACCCAGGGCCTTCCAGAGGCGAAAACTCACCAAAAAAACACTGTTACTGTATGATGGTCACCGGCTGGTGCGATTCACTGCCACTTTATCCAACCGGGCCAACCATCACAGCATAGTCCTATTGTGAGACAATGGAGAAAATGTACTGAAAAATACGTCAGTAGTAACTGGCATTGATCCGATACAACGCCCGTTCGCACGTTTCACAAATCACTCACCAAAAATTAAACGAATTACCGTCTAAGTTCTGCCTCACTCACAATACCCCCCAGAACTTTCGCCAACAGAATATCCTTATCTCAAGCACTTACTTAGATAACTTTATCACCGGTAGAAACTTCGCCAATTAGGACCAGACAAAATTTGTCTTCGTCGACTTTATCGAATCCTAAGCACCCAATTTTCATGATGGCGAAACTAATCCACTTTTGTTACGTTGGCAAAAGTCAACTGATTGAAATGTCGCTTATTTGTAATGAATTGAATAATATAACTTGAGTAATATCACTGAGATATTACAGTTTTATTGAAGAAGAAAGTAATACAAATCATGAAATTAGAAAACAAAAATTAATTGGCGCTCCGGGGCGACTTCATTGATTCCAATGGCGCATTTGCTTTTTCGGCTGCAGGAAAACTCGGAAAAACCTGCAGCACCACATCATCTGAAGATTTCGATCTGCCAATGTCCTTTCTTTCATAAAACAAAATGTAGGGTGTCTCCAGAGGTTCCAATAAATTTAAAACATCGCCAGAACACTTCATGACACGACTATCATCAAACTTAACCAGTCCGTTTCGTCTTTGATCAATGCGTAATAGTGACCTCATTTTAATCCAGAACCACAGTGAATAATGACTGAATGAAGATTATAATAGTGTTCATATACTTCGGATTTTCATAAGAGTTTGGTGCATCCGTCAGATGTTGAGTCATGTTTGAACATCATTAGTGTCATTATAAGATTGACTGGTACCTCAGATATACTTGTTTTCTTATAATAATCAGTTAGGTTGGCGCATGTTTGATAATAAAGTTGATCATCACCCGTTAAAAGTTCAATTTTCAGATGATATGATAATAAGCTTTGCACGGGCTGGTTATCAGTCATATTAGGAGACGCTAGTTGAAGTTCCAGAATATCATATACGTTTTTGCTACCTCTTGAATATTTACTACAAAGTGAACAACTGAGGATTTTTTCAGCAAAAGATCTGCAAACACAAGACGAGATAGACTGTACGGAATCATTCAATCCATAACAGTCAGGAGTATTGATTCTGCTATTTTTTGCTCACGAAGAGTATTCAACAAGAACCCCAAGAAATCGGAGCAACCCTCTTGTTGTCCTAATGANACATTGTCTTATTTTTTTCAAAAGAAATTCTACGCACACCGTATCGAATGCCTTCGATAGGTTAAAGAATAGTGATAAGACGTAGTTATTTTTATCAATCTGAGTGTAAATGTAATCGAGAAGATGGTAGGAAGCTGTTTCAATGGATCTCTTTTTAACAAAACCGTGCTGAGAAGTTGAAAGTATGTTGTTGCTTTCCAAGTAATCGGTTATTCTATTTACTATTATCGTTTCTATTAATTTGGATAAAGAACAGAGCAGCGATATTTGCATGTAATTGTCAATTTCATTTAAATTGCCTTTTTTGTGGAGAGGGATCACAAGTGCCTTTTTCAAAACATCAGGAAAGATTCCTTGCACCAGAGACTGATCTATAAGAAAGCCATACATCACGAACAAGCAATGAAGAGTGGGCAGATACTTTATTATGATGTAAAAGCCATGAACTGTTTTTATAGAATTCATCTTGCTCCTTGCAATAGACACATAACTTTAAGATGATACTACTCACTGACCGTACGACCATGTGGCATGAACTCCTGGTGCCCTATGCCACGATAATCTGAGAAAACAGTGAGCCAAACCTTGACATTTGATCAAACTTGGGGTGCTGTTTTGGTCTTGGCTCTCCTTGGCTCTTCCATTGGGACGACTGGACTCTGGTTCCGATGTCATAACCATACATCCATGATTCGTTACCAGTTATCACACTTTTAGGCAAATCTGTGTCCTCAGCTGTCCTTCTCACACATTCTTACAACGACAGTTTGAGAGTCCTGATTGCCTCATATTCATTTCCATTTCAAAAATAGCATACCAACGTGCTTTCTGTCTTTTGTTTTCATCTCAATTTGCTAAAAACAACTGATTTTTTTCGTATGCAATGAAATCATTTAAATACACGCCATTCTAAATCCAATGACCTATCTCTCATATTTTTAGGACATTCAACACAAATTTGAACTTATGAAATGGTCTGTTCCAATACTGTTCGAAGCAATTATCCATCATTCTACCGGCTGAAAAGTCTCGGCCCTAACACACAGATTGCGCTAGTCTCATTCACTGCTTTTTCAGTTAGTACTTACCTTCAAAAGTTTGAACATCTCAGAGCGAGAGACAACAACATCATCCCCAAAGGTTTTCTGCTGAAATCGACAATCCCAGGAGAGAGAGCTGAACGCATATTGGAACGCGCCAGCCGAGCACTGATAAGATCTCAAATCAATTATCACCGTTGGAAGAGGTCAATTTTATTGCAGGATGCCACGGATCGATTTGAAGAAATAAGAAGAGAGACATTGGAAGATGATTATGGACCAATCTTTGCCAAGATTGAAAGCACGTGCTTGAAGATCCGCCAAGACATAGAGAATACCCACAACAGAAAGTGGGGGAAGTTAGTGAGGAAACAATGCCCAAATACAGACCGAAAACAGGACAACTATGAAGCTGCCAACGTCATCAACATGAGTTCCCGCCCACTCACGGGAATAGAGGAATCCTTGTCGAGGAAAGGCCTAAATTTCGCCATTGCGCCAACATCTGTGCCCACTTTGGAGATAATTACTGCAGTGGAATCCACCAGTTCCCTTATTGACCAGACCGAGGCAGAAACATTCAGATGGAAAATCAGAGAACAGCTGGATCGAGAACCAGTTCCAACATCTAACATCAGCAGTGAATAACGTAAAGTTCTGAACGGCCTACGTAGAGACAACACAATCAAGATCCTACCTGCAGATAAAGGAAACGCTACTGTGGTGATGGATACTGTTTTCTATGAACAGAATATCGAAGATGTTCTTCAGAAGGGACGATACACAAAATCCACAAGAAGGACCAGCTCCAGAGATTTGGCTACTTAAAACTTGTCTAGATTTTTACTTTCCATAATACAACCATTACAAGGAAAAACATCGTCTTTTGTGAAGAATTCAAGGCATTTTGAATTGAATTGAATTGAATTGAATTCACCCAGGAAAATCAAGTAATCAGTTTCGATGTGGAAAGCCTTTACACCAACGTTTCGGTCGAAGAAACACTCCAAATCATACAGGGAAAGCTATCCGAAGACGGGAACCTGAAAGAGAGAACGAATCTACCTATAGAAGTAATAATGGAATTACTAGGATGCTGTGTACGAAACTGTTATCGTCCAAGTGAAGGACGAATTCTGTACACAAGATGACGGACTGACAATGGGATCGACACTTCCACCAGTCATAGCCAACATATATATGGAGTGGTTTGAAACTCTGGCCATTGAAGAAGCCCACAAGAAACCTCGAGTCTGATTGACATATGTTGACGACACCTTCATAATATGGAACCATGGGAATACTGAACTAGACGCCTTCCTGAAACACATCAACAGCGTATAACCTTCCATCACTTTCACAATGAAGAAGGAAATCCACAACGAATTGCCATTCTTAGACGTTCTGGTGAAGAGGACCGACACTAAGTGGCAAACATCTGTATACCGAAAACCTACTCACACGGAACAGTATCTGAACCATGAATCCAACCACCATCAATCGACTAAAAGAGAAATCATCAAGACCTTATTAGACCATGCTTTCGGGCTTTGTAATACGAAGGAAGGTCTCGAGAAGAAACTAGACATCTTCAACGGAATGGCTACTCCAAAGCAAGCAAGAGAAGTCGTCACAATCAGTGCTTGCACTTCCCCACTTCAGAGGATTATCGGAGAGGAAAAGAAGAATTGGTTCCAAGTACAAAACCAGAACCTGCTTCAGATCCGGTAACACCATCCGTAGAAGCCTCACGAAAACCAGGCCACCAAACGCGATTCCAAGAATTGCATTTACCGGATACCCTGTGAGTGCGGAAAATCCTATATTGGTTAAACTAAGAGGCCATTGAAGGTTGGCAGCACAAAAAACACACACAGCGAGGGGAAACCAGCAAATCAGGAATAGCAGACCATGTTTGGACCCATCAACACAACATCGAGTGGTCCCAAGCTGAGATCATACACAGAGAGGAACATTGGTTTAGGAGAAAATTCAAGGAAGCCGCATACATGTTGTCTAACAACGTATTTAGCCAAGCTAGCGTAGAGATACGCAACATATGGAAACCCATCATCAAGCGAAAAATTACCAACTCCCGCCAAACGATCATCTCCCACTGAACCAGTGAAGCGGAAAAAAATGGAAAGCGGGGATAAGTGAAAGTACTCGAACGACCTATAAATAGTCATCTCTCGGAGTAATCAGTTTAGTCATCACCCGAAGACGATTGTAGATCGAAACGTCGTGAACTAACGTGACTCTCTTAACCTTTTTATTTTCATTTTATTTCTTTAATTTTATTTTTTGTTGAATCGTTCTATTTTTACTTGTATTTCTTGTACTTGTATTTCACTATTATTTCATTTCAGATTATTTTTGTTTAATGTATTTGTTATTTTCAGCTGTTCATTTTTAATTCTTCTTTTTCAGTGGTTTCAGGGATTTCAAATCATTTTGTATATTAGACAATGGAAGTCCGAACTAGTAAAATTCATCATGAAACATTGTCAATCACCCTCAAACATCCACAAAATTGTGACAATGGGTGAAACATGAATCCATCACTTCACTTCGGAATCAAAACGATCGTCATCTGAGTGGAGAGCAACTGGTGAACCTCGTCCAAAGCACAACAATCGGCCCTAAAGGTTATGGCCTGAGCATTTTGGGATGTGCGTGGTGCAATATTCATTGACTATCTTGAGAAGGGTAATACCATTAACAGTGAATATTATACAGCAGTTGAAGGCCGAAATTGCAAAAAAACGACCCCATTCGAAGAAAAAAAAGTGCTGCTTCATCAAGACAACGTACAGTGTCACAAACCAAAGAACACGATGGTAAAATTGCACGAAATGGGCTTCGAATTGCTCCCGCATGTACTATATTCGCCAGATTTGGCTCCCAGCGATAACTGGCTGTTCGCAGACCTCAAAAAATGCTCACCTTTAAGAAATTTCGCTCGAAAGAAGAGGTTACTGTTGAAACTTAGGCCTATTTTGGGGCAAAAGATAAATCGTTCTATAAGTGGTATTCAAATGTTAGAGCGGCGCCGGAATGATTGAGTGGTTCTTCATGGATTCTACTTTGAAGAATAAAACCAATTTTTACAAAAAAACGCGTTTTCTTTCTTAGTCCCGAGACTTTTCAGCCCAGGTAATACTTTGTGACAAATCACCATCGGCAAATCACACCCAAAGTGGTGGACTTGAAGCCACAACACCCTTTTTGTTTGACAAAGGAAATCACCATCATAACATATCATAAAACACGAGGAATGGTCATTTAGAGAAGCGTGAACCGGATAATCATGACATAATATTCAACAAGAATACGTGCCTAACACAAGGGCATGATATAACTAATTTATTACTGGAACAGGAAGAGGCGCGCCTATAAATATGTACTGCAATATGCTGATCGATTATGTTATTATGAATTTCACGAATATCTTCATAGTGTGTTAGAAGGAGAAGAGAAACAAGAGTTTTTGGCACAGTTGGAGGAGTAACTGGGTCACTACGAGTGTTCCCCATTCTATTTTTGTGGGATTTTTCACGTTTTATTGCACTTGGGAATGGAATAATCGATGAAAAACTTTGTTTCATTCTGGAATAAATTGAAACAGAGATTCTGAAATAGAAGGGAAAATGGGAAAGTTTTAAAGAATTGTTAAGCATTAGAAAGTTCATCATTCAGGATTTTGAAAAAGCGACATTTATGTAGATATTGAAATATATGATCGAAATGAAATTATTATTTTTGAGAGAGATTAATTTTTGGGAAAGGAAGGTTGTGGTTTTCTACTTCTCCATCTCCAAACAAAAAAACGTGAAAATGTTACAAAGAAAGAAATATAGCAATTAATTTCAAAATAAACAATTCACAAAGATGTGTAGATTATGCAGAAAAGTAACTTTCAGACACACTCACGGAAACAACTACTTTTATATGAATATCGAATAATAAAAAACATTTCTTTCAATTCAGTTTAAAGTTCGAATATTCTTTATTGAATTGAACCAGATATATGATCCGCCACAAAGTATATGGAAGAGGTAAAATTTCACCAATATGGAACACTGTCACCCTCAATGGGGGACATCGATGTTTCGCAATTAGACACATGCCTCATTACCTCTTCTGCATCAATATGGATAATATTACAAGATAAAGCACTCAATTTATTCATAACATTACGACTCCATGTCACGAATGAGTAAAATCTTCGCACGTCATCGATGACAGTACATAATGACATTCATGTGCTTATTTGAAATATGGTGATATATTTATGAATTGTGTTTTTATATTTTCATGAATAGAGATAGTTCCGTGAAGAATTATGATGTACATCAAGAAAATACTCGTTCTCAAAATCACTTCCATTTACCAATTTGTAAAAATAGAATAGGTATAGTTCAAGTAAACGATATAAACTTCAAGTAGTTCCTTTTTGGTATAGTAATCTTCAAAATACAAATTGTTATCCTTCAAAAACTTCATATTTCATCATTCTTTGAATTTTTATTAGGTACTTTGATGAGCTGTCGCGAATGATAGGATGCGTTATCAAAAATGTGTTTTCAAACCATTCCTGGAAAATTTTAGTTTCCATGTTTTTATGATTCTTTGTTTGCAGGCATGTTAGGCGTACACATTCTCGAAACATCAGTCCACCCTTTCATAACTGTATTGTGAGTGTCATACCAAGTTTCGTCCAAATAGAGAATTTGCCGTTGTTCTTGTCTATATTCAGTTATTTGTTCTAAGTATTTTTAACAAAATTCCACTATTCTTCTGCTTTTCATAACTGCTTGACATTTGGCCGGAAGTATTCGATTTCTTCTTTATGATTTCAGTGGTAGGAATCTCATTGCTTTTGTAACGGCGTATATTGTTTATTTCAAAGATTTCATCAGATGAACATTTAAAGGTTTTGGTATTCCTGTATCACATTGCATCTTGCGTTCATAAGATTTGTTTTTGACTATTTTACGTACAGTTGAGAAAATAATTTCGGTCAAATCTTATGTTGCTTGTAATAGTTTGTTTCCCTCAAAACCAAACTTGAAACAGTGTAGATTCTCATATACATTGAAACATACTCTCTGTGTTTCAATATTCATATGCATTCGAATTTTATTCACTGGTATGTCTTTTTCGCATTGTTCACCATCGCTATTGGAATCACTACACTGGAAGTTTGCGTTATCACACTGCTTATTACTATTAGTACTTGTCCAAGGATGCCACATTTTAAACAGATAACAAAAATCTCAAATAATCATAACTGCACCAATATCGAATTTCAACACTCAAATCGCGATCAGTTCCTGAACTGAACACAACGGAGATAACCATCCCCGCATTCCCCGATTTCTATTCGTCACCGTAACATGACTTCAAATTTAATTTCATTACTCTTCAGCCAATCATAAAACGCGGTTAATAAAAATTATCCAATACGAACCGCCAAATTCACGTGGATTAGTTCGCTGCCGGTTCATTTCTATGTATTGGTTTTTTTGGCCTTTGAGATTGCCGTCAATTTTGAATATGCACAATATCGTTTACTTCGACTGTATACGTTTCGATTCTTACACTAATAATGGCTTACGTGTTCTTCGTTATTGACTTTCAAAAAGCAACTCAAAAC
The DNA here is from genome assembly GCF_000500325.1 of Leptinotarsa decemlineata. Classification (NCBI taxonomy): domain Eukaryota; kingdom Metazoa; phylum Arthropoda; class Insecta; order Coleoptera; family Chrysomelidae; genus Leptinotarsa; species Leptinotarsa decemlineata. The sequence goes on along the minus strand of NW_019291711.1, from coordinate 13,447 downwards.
ATTTCTTGTTACAACATGTTTTCATTCAACAGATGCATTCTTTTCAAAAGACATCTCATTAGAATATTGTTATCAATATTTCTGTTACATCTCACACATATAACTATTCTAATATGTTTAGAATTTTCAACGGCGAATCTGTGTATTCCAATGCTTTGAATGTGAACTTGTTAAATCTTCGTTGTATTTTTTTTCTGGGCTTGACTATTCCAATTCAATATTTTGTCTCTTGGGAAATTAATTACATTATTATTATTATTCTTATTATCCTTCGTACGTTCCGGAATCTATCTCTACCTATTAGCCAGGCTAATTTGTTTCGATGTTTAGAATTATTCACGTCACTAGAAATTTTAGATGATGAGAAACCGACATATCCGAAACACAAAGAGAAGAAAAATTACACGAAATATTTGAAGAGATTTTAGTAAATGGGTTTCATAAAAAAAACAGATTATTCATGCACTGTGGAATCCTGAGGGAAACTTTCATAATGGATACTGGTTCAAATAGGCATCCTAAGAGGATTCAGGCGTTCAATGATTCCTGCGTCTCGTCAATTTCGTCCAAATCTCTCTATAAACAGGACACAACATCCGTATCATCCCAAGAATCTTCAGTTCAATGATATATCTTTTTATTATGTATAAAAAGAATTGTTAACTTTGTTGAAAAAATACGAAATCAAAAATTGATGAATCTATAGAATATGCATGAAGGACAAATATTATATACTTACTGACAAACTAAATATTATGAAAAAGGAAACAATTAAACCATTAATATAGTCATGATCATAAATTGAAATTGAAGCAAACAAAAATATTATGAAAATATTCCAACCACATCCTACAAGGCTACAGTGAATACATATTGACATTTCAATCAAAGCTGTAAATTAGGCCAAGTCATGTATTTTACAGGAAATGTGCTAATTGGAAGTGATTCCTGTGGGCACGAAGAACATACATGATTTTTTTAGGTCACGCCCAGTCTGGTCATTAACCACGTATGTAGCAGAATTTCATTTGTGATATTTGTACCTACATATACGTGGGCTGTTCAAAAAATAGGTATATTCGATTAGCGAGTTTTTTTGTGTTGGTATTGAATCAAGTGCTTAAAAACACTTGAAATGTTGACAGTGGCATACGGTGATAAAATGTTTTTTTAAGACTATAGTATTCACAAAAATACAATGNCCCACTATCCTACTTTTGACTAGTTTTTCAATTATTTTTGATAACGTTGATAAAATTGAGATCGCTTCGAAATTGCTAGGGTCATCAATGGCACCTTCTTTATAAATTGGTATCAGTTTTGCTGATTTCAAACTAGAAGGAAGGACACCAACAGTAAACGACGACTTTAGCTATTATTAAAGTTTGAAAAGCTACACCAGGCAATTGTAAAAACCACTATGCTGATACGTTGTCTTCACCAGCAGAATTTTTGTTTTTTTATTTATTTCATTACTAACTTCAGCTTACTCAAATCTGTGTCATATAAAAACAGGGAATTCATAGGAAAGCTTACCTTACTCCAATTTCAAAGCGGGTCATCTATTGGATTGATATTGTTGGTAAATTTGGAGGCTATTGAACAATAATAACCGTTTAACTGATTTTATCTTTATCTTTACTTCAGGATAGTTTTGTCATTTACTATTGCTCATATTTCTTTTTGTTTATTTTCTGCTCCATTCAGTCTATTATTATAATAGGAATAATTATAGCATGTGTATGTTGTTTTCTTCTATTTATCATTGTATCGGAGCTGCACCTGTATTGCAATGTATTTGTTAATAGCATATGTGTGTCTGTCATGATTTTTCGAACTAGAAATTTTTAATATTGAACTATATCAACATTTTTATTTTTTATAATGATTTGCAATTTCTATAATGTTGGTTAAATGTTTTATGTAATACTGTATATATTAGGGTTACCTATTTCAATAAATATATTCTTTTTCTTCATAATCGTGGCCTAGTGCATCAGGAGTTCTTGCCACATGGTCGTATGGTCATTAAGACGCATTATCTTCAAGTTATGCGCCGCTTGCGAGAAGAAGAAGAAAACGTCCGGTACTGTGGAAAAACAATTCACGGCTTTTGCATCATGATACTGCGCTTACTTACAGGGTATATCGAATCACAAAAAGAAACAATCACTAATGTAAATTATTTGAATAAAAAACGATATTCGATTCTTGTTATATGTTGATAGTTCGAAATGAATCGTTTTAATGTTTGTGGTTCCACAATGTAATCAGTGATGTAAATGAAGTGGTCCATTCAAATTGAGGATCTCGTCCAATTAACTCACTACATAAATTACATCATCAAACACTGAAATGTTGTTCTTATTAATGCATTATTGATACAAATATGTGTCGGTATTACGTAACTATCATTAAAGAAGCCAAGGTTGAACTCATGAAAGTCTTCGGAAAGCTGCAAATCAGAAACCATTAATCACGATTAGCTTCAAATCATCACTGCATAGTATAAAACAAAGTCGCTTCCCGCTGTCTGTCCCTATGTATGCTTATATCTGTAAAACGCAACGGATTTTGATGCAGGGTTTTTTAATAGATTAAGTGATTCAAGAGAAAGGTGTATATGTATTATATAACATGCATAATATTAGTAGCGAAATACTGATTATTTTACAGGTTTCTGATGTGATGTATATAAACAAATTTTATTTTCACTTTTATTGCAAATGCTGGCTGAACCCAATGGGATAGATCAAAGAATGTACTACAGTATTGTACACTTTAAAAATGGTTACAAAAAAGTCGGCGATGTTATAACCCATAATAACGACGGCATTCCAATTAAGTACCTTTAATACATTGTGTATTAATTATAGATCAATATGGCCCACGACAGCAAGTAATTACAATGAATAGTTTTGAAGATATTACAGATTTTGCTCGGTAGAAGCCAAGAGCTTCCAACGCCGCTTGACTGTCCGAGAATATTTTTATTGATTTGTATATGAGGTTGGATTCTTCCAATCTCTCCGCACACAATTCAATAGCGCGAATTTCCGCTTTCATGGGTCTTCGACAGAAAACACCTCCACCAGATCCCGAAGATGTTTCTGATCCATCTGTGACCATAAAGACCGTATGCCTGCACTGCATGGGGCCAGTGCGCAGCTATATACAGACAAAATATCCAGACGTTTATAAACGCGTGCGTGCGAGCCGCCGTAAACGCTCCGAGATATATACCGAACAGATATATATTCCGGGACCTGGACCTGAACATTCACTACGTAGATGCGTGTATGAGAGAACACGCAGAAAACGTGTTCGATAGAGTTCAATCACACACTAGTCCAGCCCTGCGCGATCTACTTGAAGCACTTAATAGGTAAGGCCCAAGGTTCCCGTTAGAGAGACAAACACAAAAGGCCAACGAAGCAGAACCAGAGACCACCCCCGAGAGTCGCTATCAGGCGGCTCCGGTAAGTTTGAAAACATTCTAACAAGACTATTTAAAACCCACTTTTTTTGCAGATTCACTGAGAAACACTTGTGCGCGATTTAAAGACACTCGTCTCCGGTTACTTTTTGGGGGCCCCATGCAATAATTACATTCAAGTAAAGTCACGATTCAATAAAATATTAGATTAGAAAGTAAAAAAAGTAAAAACACCTGAAGGCTGGCTTTCGACCGCAGTAGGTCAGATGTCAATCTTGCTGAAGGGCCTATCAGTAGGTTGAGGTCCACTCATAAGAGTGGGGTGGATAAACGAGATGGGATGTTCTGCAAACAGTAACCGTGTGGGGGAAATTTTATTCCAGGAGACTCAACCCTGGAGGGGGCATGTGGGGCGCTTCGCCCTATAACGTTTATATGTATATTTAGTATCAGCATTGCACCCGTGCGGAGCCGAGGAAAATCGCTAGTTTTTATGATATCGTTTCAAAAAGGTTCCACACATATACCTAGTGTAATAAGTTTGTGAAAGATGAAATTGGAACCTGTGGCGTAGAATAAATCCAAATCGTGAAATGTTCTCAAAGAACCAGAAATGCAATACTCTTCTCGACGCGCGTTTACCAACCAAATTGGCGTCTTCATATCATGTCGACTGGATTTATGACGTATCTAACGAATTTAGAAAAAATATCAATACGCAGTATTTAATATTGGTGTATGCCGTAGACTGTGTACTATTGATGGCAAGAGAAATTTGGAGGAAGCACAGGGAATTCAAAAGGACCTTTCATGTTCAGCATACCATTTTGAAAAATCCAGAAGTTAGTCAGAAAACAAAGCCGTACATTTACTTAAAGCTCAATATACACCCAGATCAAACAATCAGAAATCAAGAAATGGATAACTATAACATATTTTGGTAAAAGAACATAGATAATTGCGGGTTTCTTCAGAAAAATCATTTTGGAAGTGACATTCAGACCACATGCCAGCTTATCTGATTTCCTTTTCAAAATTCAGGTACTCAATTAAGCTAAGTACCTCTATTATTACCTAAAGTGGAGTTATTTGAGGGCTAATGTAATCAATCATTTTTAGTTTAATGTGTAAGTTTTGAAATGTTGTTATAGCACGAAACTGCAGTAACGTTAGTTACTGTTAGTTAGTTTTATAAAACATATTTCATTAATTTAAGAGGAGAGTAAATAAAGGTTATTTCTAATGTGGATTTTCTACACTGGTATGCTTCGAAAACACAAAAATGAATATCATCCCTTTCTCTGACAAATGAGAAGAGGAATCATCTGTTCTTATCTGTTTTCATTACGGATATTGTGTCTGTTTGTCTGTTTTCTGTTGACTATTTCGGTTTATCTTTCGAATATAAACATCGAGGTGCTGAAATACATTCCTCATGTTCACTAGTGAATATATATACAAATTCACGGCATCAGCAATACAGATTCTAAAACATACAGTGTGTAACAACGAAAACTTAACAGAGCCGTTTTTGAATATAAAAAGTAAGATTTTCAAAAAAAGCTCGGACACGTCGATTTCTAATTAAAGGAGGACACCTTTCAGACTGATCATATTTTTTGTCGTATGCACCCCCTCGGAGGGGTGCGTCTGACAACCCTTATTTAGATAGGGAAAGTAGGTCGAGTGGTACCTTGTTTTAAAGGTCTTTCGAATACCTTTACATCGCTGTTAAAAGAACATTTTTGTAACGATTAGTTTTCGAGATAATTTGAACATTTAAAGGTATTGTTATTGAGTTCAACTCTTTTTAAAATGAATCAAAATGTTTTTAAAGTACAATTTACGTTCAGAACTTTCATAAAAAAAATAAATTTTTGCTTTTTATGACTACCTGCTAATACGTGTCCATTTGATTTCGTAAAAAAGTAAGAATTATTTGTTTATCACGAGGAGATTTTTTCGGGGGATGGGGTTGGTTACCACCCTTACATTTTAGGTAAATTGAGTGGCACCTCCTTATGAAGGTTGCCTTTTGACGTGGATATTTTATGCT
>NW_019291710.1:74081-85096 GCF_000500325.1 Leptinotarsa decemlineata | reverse complement strand
AGACCTTCTTCATTTAAGCAGCTCTTCAAATTGCTCAACGCAAACAAGTGCTTATTCAAGGTGGATTATAGCGACCGAATGCATTTGTCCCATTTGAGGTTTTTGTCGACGACTGTACCCAAAAACTTGGAGCTACTTTGAAATGTTATTTATGAACTGTTCATATCCAGGTTTTCACTGATGGCTCTTCCCGTAGTCGATAAGTGGAATTGAATAGCAAGAGTCTTCGAGTAGTTTATTTTTGAATTATTCTTCTGACACCACTGGTCGAATTGATTTAATAGGTTTTTTGTTTTAGCTACTAGTTCACAATAACTCACAAACTCATGAGTATAATATCATGAAATTCCAACAGCTTTCTTTTGAAGGTTAGAACTAACAGAAAAAACTGTGAACGCTACCGCCATCTATGTGTTGGGCCCGAGAATTTTCATTCCATGTTGTAGTTTCTATTATAACAAGTGGAATAGAATGTGAATTGATGACCTCTTCCAAGAATGTATTATCTTCAGATGATATACACCAAAACAACCTGTAATTCCTAGAAAAAAAATCAAATAATGTATGTATACATTAGAAAATCGACCAATAATGTACAATCCAGTATTTTCTAGATATGTAATTGTAAATATAAATGGTAGCTGTGTCTATTAAAACTGTAGTTGATGTCCAGATTATCATAACACCAATTGATTCTAGGTATTCACAAAGCTAAATTGAGTAAATTATACGTAAGGATAAAGCTTACGTTCCGGATGTATAAAGTTACAATGAAAAGCCCGGTTTCAATATGGTTAATTGCAGAATCACAAAATATGAACTTGTATAGAACAAAACCATCAGTCTTATTATTATTTAGGAAGGTGTGACTTTCAAAAATCTGTTCCGANCCAAACACACTCACTTTGGCAACCTTGAGGTGTCTCACATTGGGCTTCGCGAAGGTTTTGGAAAATACAGCGACATTAGTGTCGTTGCGCGATTTCTTCAACCTTCTCGGGGTTCCCTCCGTGGAGGTGCACCAGTGAGGCTCCTGCAGGGGGAGCCGGTTCCTTGCCTTTATTCAAGGCGGAGTTCTTGGCGCCCGCCGTAGGAAGTGCCCTTGCTGTTGGGAGTGGAGTGAGGGAGAAGGAGGGTGCACTTATATTTGCTGCCACTGCTGTCTCTATCGCCCTCTTTTTCCTTTTGGCCTCGGGGCCGCAAATGCGCTTACGCCTTGGCCTTTGTATTACATAACGAGGTGATCTGCTATGGCCAGCTCCATTCCAAGCGGTAGATTGGGGTGGACATTTCTGTTCATCCCCAGCCACCACCTTAGATTGAGGTGAGCACGTCTGTCCACCTTCGAAATTGATTTTTGTTTTTGTTGTTTCTATTCTTGTATTTGTTTCATTCATGTGTGTTCCCACGAGTAGCAAGGGAAGAATTGGTCACCTCTGGCGGAGCTCTGCATTGCCCCCAAAGGGATCGTTCGTAACCGCATATCACCCTGCGGCCATTCAGCTGTCGGCACGATTCCTTATACCTTAGCTTGGGTAGGCTGGTCCACGGTGGCAGATTTTGCAAAGGCTTCTGGGGAGTTTTAGTTCCCCTCACCATACTCATTTCTGCCACTGACCAACGGTCCGGCGACCCCATCCGTAAGGCCACATTCATATTTCAAAGTCTATTTCTATGAATTGGTTGTAAAATCCTGACCATAGGAGTACTCTATGATGGAAAAAAATTGTCCCGAAATAAATTCACTAAAAGACCAAGTAACTGGAATCCTAGCCTGATTTTCATGTAAATATCTAGCAAATACGTATAGCATTTGCCAATGTTACTGTGAAAATCATTATTTTAAAATAAACCGTTGATTCTAAAACAAGTTTGTTCTTATTGCCTCCCAACCTGAAAAATATGTTGAGTGTCCACTATTTTCATTGTTTATTTACTTCATCTGCATAGGTTCAGGTTCAACTCAACTGCCTCAATCCGCCCCTGTTCAAAACGAATACACGCAGCAGCGATTGGATTTTTAATTAGAATACGACTGGGAGTTAGAGAATTTAATGGAATGCGAGAAGCCCCCTTTTTTGCCTTTGTTAAAAATGAAAGAGGTGCAGAGTCGTAGTCCTCATTAAAAATTCATGGGCATTTACGGCATTTTCAAGGAGACGTTTATGATATCATGAGTTGATAGGAACGGCATTTCGAATTTCTTCCCATTTTCTTGATTAACGTTCAACTTCTTCAAAAGAGAAAGCAACTGATTCGAATCAGTTGTCAATAGAATATAATCGTTTATTAACTACGTTACATTTTCATGTTTGTAGCAAGTCAAGTAAATATATAGGCTTTCTTAAATAAATATATAAAACAAAGAAGTAAATTGTAGAAATGTAAAAATATTAAAGAACGCAGGAGTTGCCAACGTACATACAGTGCCTTCATTTCAAAACTTCTCACCCCTAGTACTTTGTTCAGTAGGAAGAATTTGCCGTAGGCAATCACGTCAATTTAGATATCGAGGGGGAAGTTTAAAACCAGTGCCAGTGGTATTTTAGGTTTAACCCCCTTATTAATTATAAGGTAAGGGGGTTAAACTTAAAATACTACTAGCACTGGTTTTAACCTTCCCCCTCGATATTTAAATTGAAGAAATATTAATAAGTATAAAAAAAATTTTTTTAATTTTTTTATATCTACACTTATAATCTCGTGGAGATTACATTAAGTTTTATCACGCCATAATATTGTAGTGTCATCGGCGAACAGGGTGAATTTTCCTTCTATATTGATAGAAGTCAAATCGTTTATGTATAGCAGGAAAATTATCGGTCCCAGTGTTGAACCTTGTGGCACTCCTCTTTTTATTTCGCCTTCTGATAAGGATGATGAGGTTTTCACAGTCTGACGTCTTCTTCCTTCGGGATAATTCTCGAACCATCAATGTGTAATTCCACGGATGCCATAGTGATATAGTTTTTTAGCAGTATTCCGTGATCTACACAGTCAAAGGCTTAAGCAAAGTAACAGAACACTGCTGCTGATGACTCCTTTTTGATAATGTTTCTATAAACATTATATAACAAAGAAAAGCTAGCATCATGGGTGTTCTTTTTTGATCGAACGCCGAACTGGTTATTGCTCATGACACTATTATTATTTTAAAAAATTGTCAATTTTAATTGTCTTACTGCTTTCTTTTTACTTATGAGTGCTTGTCCATGGCGTTTCCCTTTCTATCCGGTGAGCATTTTTAGGTCTGCGAACAGAAAAAAGAAGGTGGAGGCCAGACCTAGAGAATACGAAGCCTAATTCATGCAATTTTTTTTTCTTAGCAATTTTGGCCTTCACAAGCTCCAATAACGCTATATATTACAACAGGTTGCCTTTTATGTTTCGGGATTTGGCAACCCTATTGTTGCAATCTGGCAACTGACAGCTCTATCGTGAAGTTGGACATTTTCGAGCTCATACATTCGAAAGTTTTGACATACACGCGCTATTTGTGTTGTTTACAGTATCTTAAAAGATTAATCTCGGTCCAAAAATAGAACATTTTCGTGCGATTAGTTTTTACCGCTTTCGACGTGGATTAACTCAGCAACAGTGCATGGATGAACTTAATTCAATTTTTGGCGATGAAGCTCCACCAAGAACCAGTGTTTATCGATGGTATGGTATATTCAATCGTGGTCGTAGTTCACTCCAAAACGAATTTCGTGAAGGTCGTCCAAAATCAGTTGTTGTTCCAAAAACCATTGATGCTGTGCGCGAACTGATATTGCAAGATCGTCATGTGACCTATCGTGAGATTGAGACAACCATAGGCATTAGTGGGACCAGCATACATTCAATATTGCATAAACATTTGCCTGTCAAAAAAATTTGTTCGCGTTGGATCCCACACAATTTGTCAATCGCTCAAAAAAAGGCTCGTGTCGATTGGTCGAAGGAAATGTTCAAAAAATACGATAGCTGTGCATCGAAACACCTCTATGACATCGTGACAGGTGATGAATCGTGAAATTACGCGTATGAGCCCGAAAGTAAACAGCAGTCGACTGTATGGGTGTTTCAAGAGGAGCCAAATCACACAAAACTTGTTCGCGCATGAAGCACTTCCAAACAAGTGGTCGCCTGTTTTTTCGAAAAACTGGACATGTCGCAACCGTACCACTGGAACAACGCAGAAAGTCAATTCTGAGTGGTACACAACCATTTGTTTGCCAGTTTTCTTCCAAGAAATTAGGAAAACCAACCGCCGAAGACGGATCACTCTTCATCACGACAATGCGAGCTCTCACGCATCGGCTCAAACGACTGCATTTTTAAGCACCCAAAACATCGATTATCTGAGTCATCCGCCGTATAGTCCTGACTGGGCACCGAATGATTTCTTTTTATTCCCGCACGTAAAAACCAATCTTGCGATTGCGATTGTTCGCAATTAACGACCAAAACGTATCGTTAATATTGACATCACGTATACAAATGTTTTCTGATGATATCAGACCTGAATAATGATATATGGTTCTAAAAAGTAATAGTTATCCTGCCCAGGTCAGAGCATGAATCATTCGAAAACAAAAACACACTCCAAATTACCGATAAAAAATCCTGAAAAAATACTCTATCATTAACTTTCTTTGCATGATAAACAAAGGTTAACCTGTTATTTGGTCAACTGAATCAAAGAGATTTATCACAGAAAAGAACACAGAGCTCTTACTACACGATTTGATAAATTATATATTAAAATAGTTGTTCTGATTCGATATCTCATAAAAAATTCAATATGAATTACACTGCACTGTTTTTTGTATTGAATCATGAATGAGGAAGAAAATTCAAATGAAATATCAAGTGTTGAGGCTACTGACTGATTGATTATTCATCTGCGACTTTCTTGACCTTCTCAATCAGGTGTGTTCACATGAAAACACACAGAAAAATAACAAAAACAATTACGAATGCTCATTCAATAATAGTTAATGAATACAACTATCTTAAATATTTTGAAAAGGTAGTGTTAACAGTTAGATATTTTGGACATTACAAAAAGTCTACATGAAAACATAAAACTAAAAACTATAGAAACGTGTTTCGAGCTTTTGGCCCATCATCAGTATGGTGCAGCCAAGTGCAAGGACTGGCAATACTTGGTTACCAAAAGAAGCAGGAATGCACGGAGCCATCAGCAGAAGCCAGCCTAGATTTGTGGTTTCGGTTGATGAATATTGTGTTCATACCACTGAAATTACCACGGAGGCAGTTATGGCTACCTGCATGACAACCGGATCCAGGAAATCATACAGGCATTAAAGATATCGCTATAGCTGCAATCCAAGAGATAATTTCATCAAATATAGCACTCAAAAAACAGGCAAACCATAGACACGTGTATCAGGCTTTTGACCCATCATCAGTATTGTGCAGCCAAGTGCAAGGAATGGCAATACTTGGTTACCAAAAGAAGCATTTATGCACGGAGTCATCAGCAGCCTAGATTTGTGGTTTCGGTTGATAAATATTGTGTTCACACCACTGAAATTACCACGGAGGCAATTATAGCTACCTGCATGACAACCGGATCCAGGAAATCATCCGCTGTAGCTACAATCCAAGAGATAATTTCATCAAATATAGCACTCAAAAAAAACAGGAAAATCATAGACACGTGTATCAGGCTTTTGACCCATCAACAGTATTGTGCAGCCAAGTGCAAAGATTGGCAACACTTGGTTGCTAAAAGAAGTGTTCACACTACTGAAATTACCACGGAGGAAGCTATAGCTACCTGCGTGACATCCGGGTCTGGGAATCATACAGATTGAAGAATATCCACTGTCTTGATACAATCCAAGAGATAATTTCATCGGTCATTTCAAACAAAAAAGGGGCAAACCATAGAGCGTGTTTCGGGCTTTTGGCTCATCATCATTATGGTGCAGCCAAGTGCAAGGGCTAAGCACGGGTCAGGTTTATCGCTGAACCCACCTTGTTCAATTCATAATCTCATTCAAACCAAGCTTTGAACTACACTCAAATTGTGATGGTTTAACTGAGCATAAATGACATTTCTTTTGAACTCTATTGTATATGACATCGTTTCGCGATTCAGATGACTTTTGCATATCCTCGTTCCAACAAAAAAAAACATATTAGAGTTATCATTTTTGTTCAACTCGTGATATTTTTCATCTAACCGAGTAGGTAGAACTTGAGTAATCTATTCGAATTGTACCTAACTTAATTTCCCGCAGGAACTTCGTAAAATCTCTGGTTCTCGTTATTAGATTAACGCAACTTTCATGGGCGTCTAGACGGAGAACAAGATTCCAATGCAGAAAAACTTATACTCAATCTTACTTTCTAAACTTTCTCAATGAAGGACTTTTTTCGTTTTGATAAATTACATATTGACATTCTACGAATGAAAATACTTTATAAATTTGAAAAACTATATTCAGGCTTCTTTTTTCATAGTACATCCCTGAAAATTAACTCATAAGTAGATTTTTCTACGAAGTTCTACCCCATTTCAAACTAACACCTGGGATGATAAGTCTTGGGCCGTTTTTTTTGTTCAAAATTGGCAAAAACGATTTATCTTTTGCCTCAAAATTGACCGCCTCATTTGAACGAAATTTTTTACCGGTGAACATTTTTTTGCCATCGTTTTCGTTGATTTGTGCATTGCCTTGATGGAGCAACACTTTCATTTTCTTCAATTGAGGTTGTTTTTTTGCAATTTCGGGTTTCACTGTTGCTTGTATTTTCCTTCTCAAGATAGTCGATGGATATTACACAACGCATATCCCAAAATATGCTCTCACCAGTTGCTCTCCACTCAGATGAGAATCGTTTTGATTCCGGAGTGGGGTGATGACCCGTGTTTCAGCCATTGTCACATATCGACGCAAAAATTCCGATTCGTTATGTTTAAACATGGCCAAACACTGCTCAAAATCATCAAAACGTTCTTGTTTTTGGCCAACAGTGAGCTCCCGTAGCATCCACTTTGAACAGAGCTTTCTCATAGTCAAATTCTTTTATGGCGATTGAGATACCAGCCACTTCTGTTTGAACCACGCCAGTATTATTTCCCATTGCCCACTTAATCCTTAGGCTTAGTGATCTAGAGTACACTCCACATCCTTACCCTTCTTTGGTTTTTGAGCCGTCTGTATATATGCGAATTGCATTTGTAGCATCTGACTCTGCAACACCTTTTTTGATGCTTCTAACCGATTTCTTCTCCGTAACCATCAAGAATACCTAAATCCAACCCTGTTTCTCCAAAACTTTTCCATTTTTAACGATTGTCGATTCTATTTGCCGTTTCGAGTTTCTCTAATTTTGGGCTCCTCAAATGTTTGAGAGGCTACCCGATCACTAATTATTCCTGAAGACATTCGGAGAGAATCAAAAGAAAATCAAGGATTGTTTGATGTTTTCGTTTGGCTCGTAAATCTTATTTGGAGAACTAAATTCAGTTGCAGACTGAACAGTTAGCGACGAGTTGATTATTCACGTTTTGAAAATGATTAATGATTTTGTTGCTGGATCTTTCCGGGGTAGTATCAATCAACCAGGCGGAGTTGGATGTCGGAAGATTTGGTTTCGTAGACACTTGAAAACTATGGGTTGGATTTATAGCAGAATGTCAAAGACCATAGTTTCTTATAATCCTCAGAGAGTTTCTCAATGAATGGATGAATTATGGTTGATATAAAAGCTGATGATGATTGATATATGGATAATATTGAACAAAGATTTTTTTTATTTGGTACGGGCAAAGTAAAAACTGTTTGAGAACATTTTTGGAATGTAGACTTCGAATCCGTTTTCAGACTGCAGTGTTGTTAGCTTATACAGTGCATTTCTTTAATGTCCCTCCCCTTTTATTTTTTGAACGGGACAACTCAAAGAATTGAAATTCGGGATAATGAAATCAATGCATAAATACTTTATTTTGAAGTGAAATTGACAGATGAAGTTTTCAAGATGGCGACTGGGCGCCATTTGGAAGGAAAATTGAATGAAAAGGGGGGCCTTGTGACACATCTTTTTGAAGCTCCTGACGAATACTTCACAACCCTAGAATATGGAGTCAATATCTTCACCTACTACAAAATGGCAGAACATTTAATTTTCTCTCTTGAAGACAAACACATTAATTTCGATATTTCTAGAAATATTTCTTTTTATCTGCCATATGGCAATTCCAACAACTCGATGAGGTTTGTTAGGTTAATCCTTGTACAAGTGCCGTACAAGTGAGACATCATGTCGGTTGGGAAGATCGACGAGTTTAAATTAAATGAAAAGTGTTGGTCTACATACATAACGCGTCTTGAACAATACTTCAAGGCGAATAATGTGAAAGAAGATATCAAAACAGCTATACTTATAACGCTCATTGGCGACGAAGCTTTTGTGTTACTGACTGATTTGTGTGACCCGGAAAAGCCGGAAAACAAGACCTATGCAGAGCTAGTGCAAAAGATGAAAAATCATTTGGAGCCAGTGCCATCGGAAATTGCAGAGAGGAATAAGTTCCGACAAAGAAAACAGGATTCTAGTGAGTGTATCGCTTCATTTTTCGCAATCTGAACAAGCTGTCAAAGACTTGTAATTTCGGCGCAGCCCTAGGAGAAAACATTAGAGATCAGTTAGTATACGGTTAGTATACGATTATTTTCTGAAAAGGGTTTAACTCATAACAAGGCATATGAGTTAACTATTAGCATGGAGGCAGCAGAAAAAAATTCAGGATTGGTGGAAGCAGTTTCGTCGTTGAATGAAATAAAGTTGCAGGAGAGTCGAAATGCTGCCTACAGGCAGCAACAGCCATCTTGTTCCAGAAAGTCGGCCTGCCGCCATTCTGGTTAATTTAATCATGGCGACAAACATTGTTATTTCAAGAATGCTCAGTGTCATATGTGCAAACGTACAGGCCACGTGAGCAGCTGTTGTTGGAAAAATAGTACCGGACAACAAAAAATTTACCGTTTTGGCGGGAGTTGGCCATTTTTCGCTTGATGATGGGTTTCCATATGTTGCGTATATCTACGCTGGCTTGGCTGAATAAGTTGTTGGACAACATGTATGCGGCTTCCTATCTCATTTTTAATTCTTCTTTTTGAGTTGTTTCAGAGATTTCAAATCATTTTATAGAGTAGACAATGGAAGTCCAAACTGGTGAAATTCATCTGAAGTCTTATGTTGTCAACCACATTCAAGTTCTAGGTTCTATATTGGTTGATGTCACACTTCGTGAAAAGGTGTACAGAAACTTGAAATTGTTCATCATTGTCGGTGGGGTCCTCCACTGATCGGTCGCGATTGGATAAAGAAACTGGAAATTCCACTTGATTCCTTTTTTCTCAATAATGTTTTTTCTAATGAAGTCGTTTCCAAAACAGACTGGAAAAACTCTTTATTAGAACGATTTCCAGAAGTCGGTGAACTCGGCTGTTTCACAGCAGGTAAGGTAAAATTATATCTGAAACAGGATGCTGTTCCGATTTTTCTAAAAGCAAGGTCATTGCCATTCTCTCTTAAAAACAAAGTTGACGAAGAATTGAATCGTTTGGTTGAACAAGGTATTTTGAAACCAGTAAATTTCAGTGATTGGGCAACACCAATTGTGCCTGTATTAAAAAAGGATGGAAGTATAAGAATTTGAGGAGATTTTAAAGTCACTCTGAACCCTAAATTATATATTGATAAATACCCCTTGCCCAAAATTCAAGATTTGTTGGCGAATTTAAGAAACTGTAAATATTTCACAAAAATTGATTTATCTCATGCACAAATAGAGCTGGACGAAGAATCACAGAGCTTAGTCACCATTAATACATACAAGGGATTATTCCGTTATACAAGATTACCATATGGAGTGGCTTCCAGCCCCGGCATTTTCCAGAGAATAATCGAAAGTATTTTTGCAGGAATGGATGGCGTAGCCTTATTTTTAGATGATATTTTAATCTGCTCAAGTGATGTGGAATCACATGTTCCTTTACTTGTCAGAGTGTTCGATAAATTGCGTAAATACGGTATGAAAATTCAAATATCGAAATGTAGGTTCTGTCAGTTAGAATATTGTCATTTAGTGTTCGGTTTTACTAGTAGAAAGGTACTACGTCAACAATCTCTAAAACGGTAAATTCTCGTCCATTGAAAAAAAATTGAAGCGATTTTTATTTACGGTGCGACGCGTAACTATCACGAGACCGAAATGATTTTCAATAAACGTTTTCCGAATCGTCCTATCTGTAGAAAATATTTGAGGGAGCTTGTTTTCAAATTCACAACTATCGGTAGTGTATGGAATAAAAAGCTCCCATCAGTCCCAGTTCAGTGGACTGAACAGTCCACTTATTTCGTCGCTGATGTTTGTGAAGTGTCTCCTTCTACTATGTGGAGACTTTTGAAGAGGAAGAAGTATCATCCATACAAAATTAAAATGGTACACCAATTAACTGAAGATGACCCTATGACCGAAAACCCACTCATACGGGACAGTATCTGAATCACGAATCCAACCACCATCAATCGACTAAAAGAGGAATCATCAAGACTCTATTAGACCGTGCTTTTGGGCTCTGTAATACGAAGNTCCTCAACGGCAGCATCCTTCACATAGAATATTTGCTCGACTTCATCAACGATTACGAGAATATGGTTCATTCGACAAAAGAACGCAGGATTGTGGTCGCCATCGAGAAGGCTGATTGAATCTTTGCTTCAACCGAGGAGCTATTTCAGAAATGAAATACCCCGATTTGCCACGAATTAACTAATTAAGGTTGTCTGGGGTATTAATCTCGTCCTGTATCACAACTTTGCTGTTGAAACGTGCTCCAACTTTTACCATTCAGTCGTTGCACCAAATTTATTCATAGAATGGGTTCATCAAAAGTTAACGGCTCGTCAAATTTTATGTGACGATCTGACTCTGGAGGGAATTATGCTGGAAGTAGTTACAGTGTAATAACGGCTTCTCTACATGATTG
>NW_019291710.1:56063-73651 GCF_000500325.1 Leptinotarsa decemlineata | reverse complement strand
ACACATATATAGGGTACAAATAATATTAAAATAGTCAAACACATATAAAATTGATTAAGGATATCATACAATAAAAAATATTACCAAAAAAGTTTGAAATGTTCAAATGTAGTATACCATAGTTTATTTAATAAAAACTACAGTTGATAAAAAAAATTAGAGAAAGCGGTCCTCATGGAACTCTTCTAAACTATAATAGGGTCTACCACATAATAAGTTTTTTACTGATTTTCTAATACACAATTGTCCTCTAAAATTTTAATATGGTCAGGTAAATGATTGAACATCTTGTGACCATTATAATATACAGAGTGTAACTGAATAAGTGTAAAACATTCAAGGAGGTGATTCCTCATCGAAAAAAAAGATAGAATCTTTCATATAAAGAAACTTCATTGGAGCATCCCCTGTTAAGATACAGCCCCTTAAATGGGGTACATAAAATTTGTATAACAATTTTTTTCGACCACAATCCTGCGTTCTTTTGTCGTATGAACCATATTCTCGTAATCGTTGATGAAGTCGAGCAAATATTCTATGTGAAGGATGCTGCCGTTGAGGATACATTTCAGCATATCTTCTAGAAGCNATTTGCTCAACTTCATCAACGATTACGAGAATATGGTTCATTAGACAAAAGAACGCAGGATTGTGGTCGCCATCGAGAAGTACGAACACCACAGCTTGAGGAAGCAGTACTTAATTTTATTGAAGAACAACCTACTACTAGTACTAGAAAGATTGCTTTCCAGCAATCCAGATTATTGATTTTCATAATTACCACATATGGGCTGATGAAAACCCTCACGCTATTGTCAAACTAACCATCAAGAACAGTTTTCTCTTAACGTGTGGCTCGGAGTTATCAGGGATGATTTAATTGGACCTCATTTTCTACCTCCTCGATTAAATGGTGAGGCATACTTTCATTTTTTAAAAGAAGTGCATCCAGTACTGCTGGAGGAAGTTCCTTTGGGCGTCAGAAGGGATATCTTTTTTATGCACGATGGGGCTCCCGCCCATTTTAGTCAAGTAGCACGTCAGCATTTAACTGAAACATATGCAAATCAGGTTGAGGAGGACCACAGAACTGGCCCGCTCGATCCACGGATCTCAATCCTCTCTATTTCTCTATATGGGGTCATTTACAGGTGTATTTCTGTAGTCTTTGTCCTAAACGAATTCTGAAAAACTATAAAATGCCCTGGATAACAGATAACATTTCATTTTTGTTGTGAATATGAACAGGTTTGGCTGATTCTTCAAGTCATCATGTAGCATGTTAAAAAGGTTTGCCGCAGCATATTTTGGGGATTTTTTATAAGTCGAGTAGTTGACAATTTCCAATCTGATTTGGTTTCTTTGACGGATTGGGTAGTGGTGGACATCTGCATTTTGAATAAAATGGTTTTTATGAATGTAGGCAAATATTATTGATTTATACAAATAGATACTCGTGAATGTCAATATTCTCTTTTCTTTGAAAACATCTCTGCAAGATTCTCGAAAACCCAGGTGGAATATCAATAGTATGATTATTTTCTGTGCTATGAAGTCTCTGCTGCTACCAATAGCGGGACCATAAACTATAATATTATGACTAATGGAAGAATATACCAATGCATAGTAAACGCTCATGAGACCTTCTTCATTAAAACAGCTCTTCAAATTTTTCAACGCAAAGTAGTGCTTATTCAAGGTGGAACATAGTGATTCTATGCACTTGTCCCATTTGAGGTTTTCGTGGACGATTGTACCCAAAAACTTGGAGCTACTTTGAAATGTGATTGATGAACTGGTTATATAAAGGTTTTCACCGATGGCTCTTCCCGTAGTCGATATGTGGAATTGAATAGCAACAGTCTTCTAGTAGTTTATTATTATACAGTGTCACCATTAAAGTGCGCACCATATGGGAAACTTTTTTTCGAAAAGTTTCAATGAAGTATAACTTCGGCACTTGTTTGTGCTTTAAATTTAACTTGAAATGATGCGGCCAACTGCGACCCACTGACGTTCAGTGTTTGTTAAATTCAACTTTTTTATTTGAAAAAAATTGAAAAAGTGCATTTCTAGATCGAATTTAACAAAAAGTTATTTGAAAAAGTTGTGTCTACGGCAATTTTATATCCATATGCCAAATTTTATGCAACTAGGATAAAGTTAACGTTTTGCTTATTTTTGACAGATATCCCCTTTATTTTAAAAAACAAGTTCGGTTAATTGTCATCAATTCATGTATACATAACAAACTCNTAAAATCTACCAGTGGTATTTTGACAAAAGTGTTTCATTCAATTGAAGAGTACCTTGAAGTTAGGATATCTTTTTTTTTCTACATAATTTTTGAATATCTTAGAGAAAATCAATTCAAAATTGCAGGCAGGATATTATTTCAATTCAAAAGAGTTATAAATAATCTTGCATGAACAATCAAACTATGTAGTATCAATATGAACACTGTTTTGTAGGTTAGGTTTCGAATGTGATACACATACTATATTGTTCCACTGTAATATATTTTTTCACACGACAAACGTTTCGTGGGAGGAGATTTTTGTTTTATATTATAATTCCAAATGTATTTTTGTCGCAATCTCCCCAACAGTGGATTGTAAATACCTAACATTTGACGTTTACAAAATCAGAACTGTCTTTCTGATTTATGAGTATATAATTTCATTTCCCTCAATTCAGCGACCCATCCTGATAGTGCCATTGATGATTTTATATTCCTTCATAACTTTTAAATGGTGTTTCTGATACCTTGATATATGAAATTATTGTACAGAAATAATAAACCTTCAAATATTTGTCTTACATTTTATATTTTCACAGCACACATGTGGACCATTGTACATCCTCCCGAGGAGTTGTTCTCCTAGGTCATCGTCCATCNTGTTTGATAGGACTGTTAATCTTCTTCGGGCGGTCACTTATCAGGGTGAAAAATAATAGGAAGGGTGGGATAAAAATAGTACAAGACATTTGTTGCACTTTCAACCGCTGCTAGAAATATTTTTGGCTGAAACAGATCATAACCTGTGTGAATATTTGAGAAATACTGACATCAGTAGGTACATAGAACAAGTTTTTAGCTACTAGAGAGCCCATATGACACAATCAGCTTTATCGCCATTTATTTCCGATATTGAGAATTTCTCTAAAAAGAAAAGATCTAAAGGAGTTACCTTGGAAAACACAAATGACATCAAGGACCATGTTAAGTACAGAACGATGAATGAAATATAAAGCATATGACTATCGATTACTCTATGTATATGGTATATGAATGACGCATGTTATGACCGATAGTTTAGTTTGTAATGTTGTTTGTTCTCTGGTTAAGGAAGCGTAGAAGGGCCAAAGATTATTTTTTTATTTGATCCACCATAATTTCGACTTAAAAGTCGAAATTTCGACTTTTAAGTCGAAATTCATCAAATTTTACCACTCTATTTATTATTTCTCATCTTCACACTTGAAAAAATTTGTTATTTTGAAGGTAATTGGAGGATATTTCTTGAAAGGAGTATGTCCCAGAACTTTACGAACCGATATGGGCACCTGAAAATGAAGTAATGGAGAGGATACGAAAAGCCTTTCATGAAGTACTTACTGAATCAACAAATCAACAATGTTTTTTTGTATGGAAAAAGCATGCACAATCAAAGGATAGAATTTTGGTGATCTATCTATATTACATAAACATAATGCACAAGACTGGATGGATTTATTTCAAACCCTAATAGAAGACAATTTATTTTTCACGTATAGTCAGTGGGCATACTTGAAGACTGGCTATAAATCAAATCATCTAAAAGAACAATTCGTTCAGGCCAGTCTCAACTTATATCGAAATGAGAGTTTCAAAAATCATGAATTGTATTAGAGGCAATAAAAACTCATTTGAAAAGAACAAGGCCTTATTTTCTGAAAAAAAAGCAATCAAACATCGTTTCACACTGAACAACAAAAAATATACCATTCTAGTACATTCGTAAATGCACCATCCCCTTTATCCCTACTGAATCCAATGGAAATTATCTAAATCGGGAACAGGTGAATAGCTTTAACTCTCACCAGAACGATTACATCTATTGATTTACAATTAATTTCCATTCTACTGGAATTGAATGAATGCCACAATATGTGATTGTAGAATGAGTGTAGAATTTGAAACGCACCGCCTCAAAAAGTCTGTGGGTGATTACAGGAAATTGAAGTAAATATGATGATACGAATGATAAGTACATCATCTACAGATGCGATGGACTAGAAAACTAAATGCTTTGAATTGACATGGTTAAGCTTTGACGATGCATGTTTCGGAACTATATCGATGGTTGCTTAAGATATTGAAGCACTCAAAATTTCTCGAGAATGTGTTGATCAACAGCTTTCTCCATCACTTTCGAAATTATCCATTGTATAGCGACTGGTCTGTATCAGTTTGAAAGATTCATCTTGTCCTTTGTGAGTATAGGATCAACTTTTTTTTACGCCAACTAGAAGAGCCAGCGTTCCATGTATTTCCTGTTGTATTCTTTATTCTGTTTCCTTGTTACTTGTATGTTACATAGAAAATATGTTATGTGATAGAATAACGGAACTATAATTTTACCTACTTCTTTCAATACCAACGATCTTATTTTTGAGCATTTACATCATTTCTCCTCAGCCCTTACCTATAATTGAGGAGGTTCGGCTAGTAAATCACGAGATTGGCTACTAAAAAGGATTTAATTATGAAAATCATTCTACATTCGAACGGTCCCCTTCAATATACTTCCCTTCCCTCACCACACACATTTCCATACATTTTTCTCATTGATCGAAGCAGTGCTAGAAGTCTACTTTGGTGAGGATCTTCAGGAGCTCTGCCGTTATTTGCTTCACCGCTTCCATCGACTCAAATCGGGTCCTTTTCAAAGCAAATATTATCTTCGGAAACAAAAAAAAGTCGCACGGCGCCAAATCTGGCGAATACGGTGCGTGTTTGAGCACTGGAGTGCATTTATCGGCCAAAGATGATAGTTCTTCATTTGTTGACTAGTTTCGGTCATTACACCATTTTCAAAATTGTGTATTGACCGGAAGTAGTCAGCAAATATAAAATTATCGTGGAGAATAGACAAAAAGTGTGTTTTTGTAGTGTATCCTCAGTGAACATGAATTTGCAGACAATAAACAAGTCGTCAATCAAAGAAGTTGGAATAACCTCTTCAAAAATCAGTTTATCACTGAGAAACCTTCTGTATAAAATGATGAGTATTTTTGTGACCTTGAAATAGATCAACCGAGAATAATATATCAAAGCACCAGCACAATGCTTGAACGAGATATGTGTATATCTAATTACCCAAGTACAAAACAAAAGATGAACGTCTAAGTGGCCAACACTTCATAAAAGAAACTGAAGAACACCCTAACAAGATCTCGGAACAGACCATATCGTGGAGATATAGTACGGGAGCTATGTTATAAAATAGATGTCCCTTTTGTTTTCATTCACATAATATAATGTGCATTATGGCTTTTTAATTACGACGAACTCATTAGAATCACTTCGAATCATTATTCTGTCAGAACATGAGAGTTTGAGTTGATTTGACCAAAGACTTTGCTGGTAACCCCCAAAATATGAATGATTTACTATAATCGAATCAAACTAGTTCTTGCCATTATCTATAGCAAAATTATTAATATAGTTTCAGAATAGTATTATGGAAAGTTTGTTTGAAAGTGAAAGTTTCATGCTAAATTTTATCAGTTCGAACTCTCATTGTCTAATACGTTTCTACTTTGATTCAAAATCTATGAAAAAACAAATAAAATTAGTTAAAATTAGCTAAATTAGCAGAAATATCAATTATATTGAATAATAAATCGTGAAAAATGAAAATGACTACAGAGTGAATAAGAAGGATTAGATATGAGCAATTATGCAGCAGACAATGTGGCCCCTTGTCGTTATAATCTATATGCACTTTTGAATCACAGTGGGACTACTTACAACGGCCATTACACAGCATATTGCAGACACCCTTATAGTGGCACGTGACATGAATACAAAGATTTGAATGTGTGCCCAATTTCACCTAATTCGCTTGTGGGTGAGGAGGCATATGCCCTCTTTTATGAACAGGAGAGAACGAAGCACCACTTTTGAGGTGTTTTTTTCTCTTTTTTCTTAAATTCTGTTAATTGATTTGTATTTATATGTTCTGATCATTCCCATATTGATTTCAATTTGAGAGCCACCGGTAGACAGCTGTTTCAGCCTATTGGGCATCGTCAGTACCGGGCAGGCGGTCCTCGATTGAAGACAAAATAAGAAAAAACAAGAAAGTACTTGATAAAAATACTACGTAAACGCAAGCGAAACATAAGTGGTACCACCTATTGGTGTGACACCCAAGTCAACTTGCCAAGTTTTTATGTCAGTGTTGGTGGTTTGACCAATCAACCGACAACTGCGGTATCAGAAATTTGGGAAGCTAACCTGGAATGTCATCGGAAAACGAATCCATATGTTTCTAGAAATGATATGAAATCTACCTTCTGCTGCCAGTGAAAATGTGCCTCCTTAGCCGATGTCCTGGAATCTGAATGGAATGACGAGACAAGTGTGCTGTCGTCAGTAGAGTAAGAATGAAAATACTGCACGACATGTCGATTGTCAGTATCCACAATCATATTTGGGTGATGAATGAACTATTCATCTGAAAGATGACTGTAGGTCAGCCATACTCAACCTACTCAACCAACAAAGATTCTTGAAAAGATAATCAGACAGAAGTTGGCAGCTTATTTTGAGATGAATAACTACTTCCATGATTCTCAATTTGGTTTACGAAAAAACAACTCGACTACTCGTGCAGTGATGAGAGATATGATTGAGGCGATGGACAAAGGACATCATGTATCAATAATCCTATGTGATTTGTCAAAAGTTTTCGACTGTGTCTCTCATGATATCCTTCTTCAGAAGCTGAGTTATTATAGACTGAGAGGAAAGAGTTGCACTAAAGCTTTTTGAATCTCACCTAAAAAATCGCTATCAAGTTGTTGAAGTCAGCAATGAGAGGGCAGAGTTGAAAACTAACATACATGGTGTCCCACAGGGTTATGTCCGTGGACCGTTACTGTTTATCATTCACATTAAGGATTTGCGATAATTTATGTTGCCGGAAAAGTGTACTTTGTTTGCTGATGATACTACCCTGATTACCTCTCACTATGACTATGGGCAACTACCGATGTTATCACTGGCGTTACAAGAAAAAGCCAAATATTGGTTTCAGGCTAATAAGCTACAACTTAATAATAGTTGAATCCAGAATATCACATTTTCTACAAATCAATCTCTCATGGAGGACAATAACGTTAAATTATTGGGAATAACTATTGATAACAGACTTGGCTGGAATTGTCATATTGAACAACTTAGACATACACTTTCCAGTACGCTATTTTTACTTCGGCAATTGAAGAGAAATGTTAATCATGTCAAACTGAAAAGTACCTACTTTGCACTTCTTCATGCTCATATGAGTCACGGTATCATAATGTGGGGTAACTCCTCAAAGTCACTGCAAATCTTTCGACTATGAAAAAGGGCCCTGAGAATAATTTCAAATTGTAATAGCCGAGAACATTGTCGTCCTTTATTTGTTCGCCTCAAAATTTCATCGCTACCTTCCTCATACATATACAGAGTGATCCAACGAAAAGTATGCACCTTGCTTTTCTCCTTTTTTTGTAACTTAACGCAAAANGTTAAGTTACAAAAAAAGGAGAAAAGCAAGGTGCATACTTTTCGTTGGACCACTCGATATGAGACTTATAGAAATACATAGACAAAAAAGAAATTTGTTTACCCAATCTCAAGTACATTCCTATGATACAAGACGATCAAATTATATCAGAACTCCCAGGTACAGGCTTACAGTCTCCCAAAGAAATTCACCAGACTATCATGTGTTTAATATATTACCATCTGATATCAAGTCACTCAATATAATTTCCTTTCAGAAAAGGATAAAAAGATCCTTTCGCAGCAGTGGTTGAGTTTAAAGTATATATGCAACATCTTGAAGTTCCTCTTTGAACACTCCCTTCAGATCCCATTCGCTAGACTCTGTTTTTTCAGAAGTGCTCTGATAGATATCATCACTATTTTCATTTTTCAGATCAGAATAATCATAAATATACTCAACGTGGCAATCTTCATTTGTCGCTACTATGTACTACTATAAATTTTTAATCTAACTGACTTGATATAAAGGTACTTTTGTATATAACATAGTTAAATAAATATTCTATTCTATACTTTGTGATTGGCCCACCTGGAGTTGTAATTTTTTTTTATTTCGCGCCCATTAAAGTCATATAGAGCAGAAGACTTG
The DNA here is from genome assembly GCF_000500325.1 of Leptinotarsa decemlineata. Taxonomy (NCBI): domain Eukaryota; kingdom Metazoa; phylum Arthropoda; class Insecta; order Coleoptera; family Chrysomelidae; genus Leptinotarsa; species Leptinotarsa decemlineata. The sequence goes on along the minus strand of NW_019291710.1, from coordinate 65,240 downwards.
TTTCCTTTGGGTCTACATTCGTGTGTGAATCGTCTTTTTCAAAAATGAAATACACAAAGAATGTGTACAGAAACAAACTTACAGACTCTCATATGGATAATGTGATAAGGTTAACATGTACCAACAAGCCATATCTTTACAAAGTTTTGAAAATGTATTCACAGTATCAAGAATCTCATCAAAACAAGATGGTTTCATACGAAACATCTTTGTTAAATAAAACCTTTCAGAATTTGGTCAACATCGCATGTGGCTTCATTATAACCTTATATTATGAAGGTTACAAGGTCATGTATTGTATAGCTGGCTTTATTGTGACCACCTATTCTTTTATCAATAAATACATCGCCAATTTTCATTTATGTTTTTATTAACACTTAAATATTTTTGCGCCCCGCGCATCAATACCGAAACGTGTTTGTGGCCCCATTAAGAAACAGGTTGAGTATGGCTGCTATAGGTCATTCAAACCCTTGCTCCTATCCCCTCGTTCATATTTTCGCTTCACCAATCTAGCGGGAGTTGACCGCCAAAATGTGTGTTGCAATCTTTCATATGAAGAGACCGACCTAAAATATCCTGCTGGGAATATAATCATTTTTGATTATGACACCAGCTTAACTAATTGTATCCAACACCTTGCTCCTTGACTATCATACCCTCGTGAATGCATTACATGCATGAACAATGGTGTTCTCAGTAATTCACCTGCCTTGTACAATGTCAGAATTTCTTGTCCTTACTAGAGACAACTTCAAAATTGCTGACCTAAAAAGACAGGAGTGCTTTCTCTGTTCTTCGCCTTAAACTGAATTAGAAGGTAAGTGCAAGGTGGATGTTGTCGGTTCACTCATGAGTTACCGATAATTGTGTGTTGGTTGTTGTTTATACTGTGTGGCAACTTCTGATAGAGAGTTGGATCAATTTATCAATTTCAGTGAAGAAGCCAATTCACAAATACGTGTAAATACACACGGCATCAAAAAGCCATTTTTTCATTTATAAAATAGCATTCGTAAACTTTCGTTTAGAAGTCTGTAGAACGTGATTACATAATCGTTGTTATGTTGGAATGCCCCATTAGCGTTATTCTAGAATACGCATTATAGCTCCTTTAATTATCCACAATCGTCTTCGAGTGATAACTGGACTTATTCCTCCGAGATCTGACTATTTATAGGTCATTCGGGTGCTTTCATTTTTCACATATCTCCTCTTTCCTCTGTCCGCTCCATTGGTTTTAGCGTGACATGACCGTTTGGCGGGAGTTGGTCATTTTTCGCTTGATAAGAGGTTTCCATATGTTACGTATCTCTACGCTAGCTTGACTAAATGCCTTGTTGGACAACATACATGCTGCTTCATTGAATTTTCTCCTAAGCCAGTGTTCCTCTTTGTGGATGATTTCAGTTTGAGCCCACTTCATATCAGATCATAATATAATGATGAGTATTGAGTATATCGGAGAAACTCTTGCTCACTGAGAGCTATTTTGGCATGCGCTGCCTATACCGTTGGAGATATGAATTCAGATTGGAAATTTCACGGCTTCACGGCCTGCAACTGGTCGTCTTTTCAATATAATAATACAATTGTCCAGACAGATTACAGAAAAGAGCTGCAGGCTCTCAAGCCATGTAATTTTCAATCTTAGTTCCATTAGGAGCCTATGAGTTACATGAAGATGATGTACCGTAAGATCGTTTATCTTGAATAGTTCTAAATAAAAGTCTGGGATAGCATATGTCTACTTCTCATGTGGTAGCCAGTATATGCAAAATACTGAGTCATTAATACAATTGAGTTGGATACATTTTTATAATGCACATTTTAGAATATATGTCAAATTCTTATAAAAACTGATAAAATTATCGTTTTGAGTATTCAAAATAGATACACTATTTTACACTAAGTAATTTGGACAAGTCGTTTGAAAGTCATCAAGAAAATATTAACTTGACGCAACACAGTTAGCCATTGCGCGTCGCGTCTACTGTAAGACGACGGAGGACGATGCGTGGGGTAGAGGGGCTGTCTAAGCAATGAAGCGCCATTGCCCAGAACGTGAACCGAACGCGGGCAGACGCGTGAGGCAGATGTCCTTGACGTTTGTGTTAGTTTTACGAATTTCTTTATAGGTAACATAATTCAATTTTCGAAGCTATTAATTACTCAGTGCAGTTGACATATTTTTTCTGTTACTGTAATTTTAAAGTGAAAATATGAATTACTGGCTACTACCCGCTCTTATATCAACGTACAGCCGAAGCTACTGAACCTAGAATCTTGAAATATGCAGGTAGGTTTTTTGTATAGCGTAACTAAGAATCAAGAAGGGAAATCAGGAATTTCCACCCCCTCTAGAATTTCGGAAGCCGGGCGGTTCGACGTGGGTGCTTTTTCACTCAGTCAATCGGCCGATGTGTGAGTCGATGGTTCAAGCCTCAGACTGAACGCTCGATTTTCACTTACTTTCGTCCAACCCGTCAGAGGAATCGCACGTTAAAAGGAAATAACGCGAGCTTCGACTTCTGAGGGTTGTCGTTCGTAGAGGTGCGATAGTTGGTTAATGGAAGAAACATATTTCAAACATATTTTTTCTTTCAAAAGTCGGGTAAAACACATCAGGAAATCGATCGTACATATTTTAATAGAGAGTACATCTGAATTTACGATATTTACGAATCAAAAAATGAATTCACAACTTGCAGTTACACATTACAACGGAACGGTATAAAATATTTAACAGAAGGTTGTTATCTTCTCCCCAACTCGGTCACAGAAAACTTTTCAAAACGAAACAATATAAATTTCAACACACAAAACAGCGACTCTCTCAAAACCCACTTAGATTAATGGCGTGGGCCTTTTTCAGAATAAAACACAATACCTTTTCCGCAACCCCATTAACGCAAAAACGTTCCTTGTCCACCACACTGGAAATCAAATGAAGGTACAGTGCGGTAAATAGATCTTTATTTTATATTCCTTCATAACTTTTAAATGGTGTTTCTGATACCTTGATATATGAAATTATTGTACAGAAATAATAAACCTTCAAATATTTGTCTTACATTTTATATTTTCACAGCACACATGTGGACCATTGTACATCCTCCCGAGGAGTTGTTCTCCTAGGTCATCGTCCATCCTGTCCTTTCCAAGAAGTTGGACAGGTCACTAGAGAACATCTCCTTTATATTGGCAAGTGTAGCCAAACACACACACGCCAAACACACTCACTTTGGCAACCTTGAGGTGTCTCACATTGGGCTTCGCGAAGGTTTTGGAAAATACAGCGACATTAGTGTCGTTGCGCGATTTCTTCAACCTTCTCGGGGTTCCCTCCGTGGAGGTGCACCAGTGAGGCTCCTGCAGGGGGAGCCGGTTCCTTGCCTTTATTCAAGGCGGAGTTCTTGGCGCCCGCCGTAGGAAGTGCCCTTGCTGTTGGGAGTGGAGTGAGGGAGAAGGAGGGTGCACTTATATTTGCTGCCACTGCTGTCTCTATCGCCCTCTTTTTCCTTTTGGCCTCGGGGCCGCAAATGCGCTTACGCCTTGGCCTTTGTATTACATAACGAGGTGATCTGCTATGGCCAGCTCCATTCCAAGCGGTAGATTGGGGTGGGCATTTCTGTTCATCCCCAGCCACCACCTTAGATTGAGGTGAGCACGTCTGTCCACCTTCGGGATTGATTTTTGTTTTTGTTGTTTCTATTCTTGTATTTGTTTCATTCATGTGTGTTCCCACGAGTAGCAAGGGAAGAATTGGTCACCTCTGGCGGAGCTCTGCATTGCCCCCAAAGGGATCGTTCGTAACCGCATATCAACCTGCGGCCATTCAGCTGTCGGCACGATTCCTTACACCTTAGCTTGAGTAGGCTGGTCCACGGTGGCAGATTTTGCAAAGGCTTCTGAGGAGTTTTAGTTCCCCTCACCCTACACATTTCTGCCACTGACCAAGAGTCCGGCGACCCCATCCGTAAGGCAACATTCATATTTCACAGTCTATTTCTATGAATTGGTTGTAAAATCCTGACAATAGGCAGGACAAAAAATTGTCCCGAAATAAATTCACTAAATGACCAAGTAACTGGAATCCTATCCCAATTTCCATGTAAATATCTAGCAAATACGTATAGCATATGCCAATGTTACTGTGAAAATCATTATTTTAAAATAAATCGTTGNTTCAAACGAAGTTATAGGACTGTTAATCTTCTTCGGGCGGTCACTTATCAGGGTGAAAAATAATGGGAAGGGTGGGATAAAAATAGTACAAGACATTTGTTGCACTTTCAACCGCTGTTAAAAATATTTTTGGCTGAAACAGATCATAACCTGTGTGAATATTTGAGAAATACTGACATCAGTAGGTACGTAGAACAAGTTTTTCGCTACTAGAGAGCCCATCTGACACAGTCAGCTTTATTTTTTCAAAATACAATATCAATTTTATAGCCTCTCACTGTTATTGCCATTTATTTCCGATATTGAGAATTTCTCTAAAAAGAAAAGATCTTAAGGGTTACCCTGGAAAACACAAATGACATCAGGGACCATGTTAAGTACAGAACGTTGAATAAAATATAATACATATGATTTTCGTATGTACGATGCATGTTATGACCGATAGTTTAGTTTGTAATGTTATTTGTTCTCTGGTCCATGTTCATGATATTTTTGTTTATTTTTCCATTTCAACTGACATCACACAAAAAACGTCCTAACTTAGTTTATTGTTCCAGTTTTTTTTCGTCAAACACAAGCTCTATGAGTTTCAGTGACTTGTCATGTTTATTTCTGCATTTCTTCTTGTTTATATGTATATGTATTCAATCTTATGAATTAAACATTATTATTGTTATTATTAATCAAATGTGCAACATCACGCAGATGATGTGGTGATTCTTTCAGAGCCAGAGATTGAAGTCAGTAAAATTCCTAGATCATAGTGACAGAAATCTCATACAATCAATACTTTTTAAATGATCTTCCAAAGTATATATCATTACATTGAAAGGTATTAATATTATACTACAAATGAACCACTCCTGATACAAAATACGACATATTCTTTGGAATTTTTGATATGTCTGTTTCTCAATTGAAAGGTGCATTTTACTAAATGCAATCAAAGTTGATTCCTTTCGAAAATGTTATACGAGGAGGGATGATATTTATATTTCGGAAAAAGCAAATAATAACAAATCTTCTTCAATGAAAATGGCTCTATTGTTTTTCTAAATATTCCCCTCGATGATCAATACACTTTTGCATTTGTTCAAACCATTTGTCAAAGCAGTTTTTCCATTTCTCTTGATACACCTCCAAAACATGGTTTTTGAACGTTTCAACTACTTCTTCGGTGCTTGTAAATCGTTGATCACGCATTTCACCTCTGATATTCGGGAACAAAAAGAAGTCATAGCGTACCAAATCAGGACTGTACGAAGGATGAGTCATCGATCTTTTGACTACTCAAAAATTCACCTGTTTGACAAGATGTATGAGGGCTCGCATTGTCATAATGGAGAATGATTCGTCTTCAGCGGTTAGTTTTACGAATTTCTCCGAAGACTTTCGGCAAACTATATCATTACATTGAGAGGTATAAATATTATACTACAAATGAACCACCAGTGAATCAAAATACGACACTTTTTTTTGGAATTCACGTAGGTTGCGCTACATATCGGACGCGTCCCCAGGTGGCGGATGGGGGAACGACCAGGGGACAAGGAGGCCCTGTCCGGGAAGCCAATGTGGCCTTACAGATGGGGTCGGGGTACTCCTGGTCAGTGGCAGAAATAAGTAGGGTGAGGGGAACTAAAACTCCTCAAAAGCCAAAAGTCATTGGGTGCCAAATCAGGACTGTATGGGGGATGAATCATCAATTCGAGGATTGTGTCAAATTTCAAAAATTATTATAGCTGGTGATGAATAGATTAATTATCTTATTTGTTATTTGAAAAATTCTTCGGATACTGAGTGAAATAAAGCAATATTGTTTTTTGTGTGGGTGTAGCAAATGTGTTGATCCAAGTATAACGGTATAATGGTACCTGGATAGTTTGTAAACTATTCAGGAAACAAGATAAATCATGAGACTGACAATTGACGACAACAACAATAATGAAAAAGCAATTCAAGTTTGTAAATCAAACTATAAGAACGAAAGATACGTATAATTTCTCGAAAAATGAAATTCCGATGTCACTATTGGTGAATCTCATTCTAGATCGCGTCATTCCCGCCAAAAGCTAATCGCTGTCTCTGCCCGACATAAGTTTTGACAGGAAGGACAGATTTGGAATTGATTAATGCGAATAAAACGCACCATTTATCATATAAAAAAAATTTTGTTCACAACAAACACGAACTAACAAGCATAGACTTTATGATAATACCGTTACTGTACAGAGAAATGGAAAATATTTCACGCATTTGCATACATAAAAGCATAACCTACTCGTAAAATAAGATGTCAGTGTCATCACGATTCACATATATCTTTCAGCTTATATAATACGCCTATGAAAATTATATCATTTATGATGAAAATTCTAAACGTATGAGTCGCTACACCAGTGTTGAGGCATTTTAATCCATATATTTTGTAATTCAAAAATATCAGCCATTAACCTCTATTTTCTATCCGTACCTTTCAAATGACACCTTTATTGAATTCATCCGTCATTTATCAAAGTCGATCTCCGCAAACGCAAAATTCTAATATCGCAATACCTTTCGGAGGCATCAGGGAGGAAAGGAAAATGTCATAAATAAGTTCCATATCGCTCTCCAGCCTTTTCCTGCGAAGCTTCGTTTCCGAAATTCACAGAAGCTGACCGTTGCGAGAAAAGGGATTCGCAGAATGTTCTTGCAATATTTTTATCCTAATAACTTTTATATCCGTACGCGAGATATAATCCTACTCCGATATGTTTGTTTGTCGGATTTTTGGAGACGCAAGTTGGGGTTTCCCAGTGGAAGAAGATTGTTTGTTTGTTCTTTTTTGTCGTTGTTCGTTTTCACTCACCCAAACATAAGCAGAAGAATCATGAAATACAAATCAATTAACAAAATTCGCTTTATAAAAAGAGAAAAAGAAGAAAAAACACCTCAAAAGTGCTGCTTCGTTTCCTCCTGTTCATAAAAGAGGACATATGCCTCCTCACTCACAAACAATTTTGGTGAAATTGAGGACACGTGTGAATCGTTCTATTCATGTCACGTGCCAATATAAACATATTTACAAAATGCTGTGAAATGCCCGTTGTAAGTAGTCCCACTGTGACTCGAAAGTGCATATAGATTATAACGACNTTTCCGAAATAATCTAAAATGATTTGATCATTCCTGTCATTCCTGTTTCGTCTTTGTACAGGATTACTTTTTAACATCATTTTTGATACTGCACCAGTTTCATTGAATATTTTATTTACCGTACCGCAGCTAATACGAGGACGATCTGGATGTCTCTCATTATAGTTTTTGTTTTTCTCTTTGCATTTGTTTACAATATTTTTTCAAACAATGAAAATGAAAAAACATATTGTTTTCGTTTATGCCTTTATTGTTTTCATTTATGCCTTGACACGTAAATGAATGTAAAATTGAATTTTTCATTCCCAGCAAGGATGTAAACTTCTTCTTGGAGTACGAGTAGTTGTTCGTGCATTCACAATTGTATTTCTTTGAAAACCAGACATTTTCAAGAAAAGTAACTTTCCTCGGAAAACAGAAATTTTTGGTACATGTCACGTCTTGTATACTACATCATCACACTAACTGTGTATGACTTCCTGAAATACGACTTTCTGAAACATTATATTTGATCTTACGATGCTAATTCACCCTACAGACATTATGTAGTCATCTTGAAGACCAATTTCTTCAGCTAGATTACTTCACTACTTGAATACCTATTTAAGAAATGATCAAGTTATTAGTATGAGGTATTTTTGGTTCAATATGCTCGCCTTGTGATTCATGATGAGGGTTTCAGCCCCAGCAAAGAGTTCCATGAGCAAATAAATAAACAAGTGAATATCCTCCACCATTTTCTCTTTCATAATTTCTTCCCGGGCCTATTCAAAATACGAAGAAACGTATACAGCCGGAGTAATCAACCGTATCTGGGAAAATAAGCATGAAACCCCCAAGTATCTCATATCCATCTAAACTGATCATCGTGCTGGATATAATAAGAATATTTTCAGAGGCAATTTCGGTGGAATACTCCATATTTCAATTTCATTTCGGCGATCAAATAAAAGTTGAATGTTCTTATATTATCGGCCAGTTGCTTTGTTCACTTTCTTTCAGAGATATAAATTGCTCAGACTCTCGTCTGGGCTCCTCTCGGTAGACATATGCTAGGTCGATTCATAATGGCGCAGTCGGTAGGAAAGTGATTGATTCCGATTTGGCTGTTGAGATCAAAAGAGATTCATATGATTGTCAGCATATATCTCTCATATTTTCAAAAATACATTATCAATGGATGATTCAACAGAAATATACATGATTTCAATCGAGCCGTTTTTTATCGAAAATTTTCTAGTTTTTGAGAAAGGGAAGAGCCTACTTTCCGAAACATCAGCCGTTATAAAAAAACTAAGAATAAAAACTGTATGTTTCCAATCATTGATTCCTATAATGCACACGACTAATTAGACTCCTCAGAGATTCACATCACTAATAACTTCACCAGGGTGAAAACAGAAATGACCAGAAATGACCATGTTGATCTAACTTCAAATTCGTCTTCCGCTAGATTCATTTCGTCTGCGATTTTATGTGGAGCTGTGGACTTCAATTTTTCGGCAAAGAAGTTCATAAATATCCGTTGTGTGGAAAACAGGCAGTGTATCTGGGATGAACTGCTCCTCTACGAATTCGTTGAAGTATCATTATGTGAACGGAGTTTTATTATTTCTGATATTCATTATACAGGCTGATTCACGGTGGATGGCACATTAGACGTTTCTGGTGAACCAGACAACGGATCACTTTGAAAATTCAATGGAGGGCATATTCGGACATTCTCTAGCCAACTAAAATATTTTCGACAATGCGGTGTTGCCGCTTCTATTAGAAAGCAGTAGCAACTTTGATTTTTCAAATGGAACACTCTGTATATAATATTATTTTTGGAATCTCCAACAATTGCCC
>NW_019291710.1:0-51869 GCF_000500325.1 Leptinotarsa decemlineata | reverse complement strand
AAGATCAAGGGACCCATGACACTTCCCTGCGGTGTTCCAAGATCTAAATCGTATTCCTTCGATTTGGTTTCACCGATTCTCACGATGATCTTCCGATCTTCAAGAAAGGACGTTATCCAGTCGTTCACTGGGCCACGTAGACCTAGGTTGTTGATTTTTTCGGAGACGAAATTACGATTAACCGTGTCGAATGCCCGCGTTAGGTCAAACGATATGACAACTACATACTCATTTTTGTCCATCAGATCATTAATGTGTTGGACAAGTTCTGTTATGGCTGTTTCGGTAGATAGGCCAGGGCGGAAACCATGCTGGCAATCAGTAAGTATTTTATGCTTTGTGAAGAAATCTGTAATTCTTTTGCAAATGATTTTTTCAATGATTTTGGAAAATATGCTCAGGAGAGCAATTGGGCGGTAGTTCTCTATGTTGCTCGTATCACCTTTTTTGAATATGGGAATGATGGCAGCCGATTTCAGAACACTAGGAAAAGTGCCTGAATTCACTGATAGGTTTATAATGTCAGCAAGGTATTATGATATAATACAAGCACACTTTTTTATTATATCAACCGGGGTGGTGTTGCTGCTACTGATTGTTCTGGTGGTGTGTCTGCCTCGAAGTTCCCGAAATCTCTAATTTATAGGGGTTAGTTTTACGGTGTTGGAAAGGAATCGGTAAGGAAGGTTGTGTATGTTTCGCATCAGTATTCTCCTTTCTGTGGTTAGTAAGCGGTGTGTTAGTCTCGGTGGGATTGCGCAGTAATAGATCCTGGCTTTATAGTGTGGGATAGTGTTTTGCTGTCGCAACTTCCGAGTTTGCCCATCAAGGCTTTATGCTTGTAGTTACTACACGACGTTTTGATTGTTAGTATCTACAATCTTCTTCGGGTGATAACTGCAATCATTCCTCTGAGATCTGATGGCTATTTATAGGTCATTCGAGTGCTTTCACCTATCCCTTCTTCCCTTTTTCCGCTTCATCGGTTTTAGCGGAAGCTGGCCGTTTAGCGGGAGTTGCTCATGTTCCGGTTGATTAGTGGTTTCCATTTGTTGCGTATCTCTACGCTAGCTTGGCTAAATGCGTTGTTGGACAACATATATACGGCTCCTTTGTATTTTCTCCTAAACCCGTGTTACTCCTTGTGGATGATTTCAACTTGAGCCCACTTGATATTATGTTGATGAGTCCAGACATGCTCTGCTATTCCTGATTTGCTGGTTTCTCCTTATTATTATTATTATTATTTTCACCGTAGTGTGCGCTGGTCAGGCCCTATCCCCCGAAGCCCCGATACATTCGGGAGGGCGCGCCAGCATAATTATTATTACTTCCAAATAATTATCTCGCTCTCTTCTTCTTGTTCTTCTGGTTATGGTCGTCGCTTCCTTGCAGGCGCATTTGACCAGTGCAATTTGGTTATACTTTAGTTTTGACTGAACCTACTCCATATCCAACTGAGAATGAGGTTATGAACACAACCCAAAAAATACCAGAAATGATATCTTCACACATACATTTCGTTCGACCTTGACATCTATTTCCATGGATATATTAAGAGAAGGAGGGACTTTTACGTTTACGCTATATATTTTTTCAAAAACGATAAATACAATGAAATCCTACGGTGAATACTTGGGTAAGTTTTCATCAACTGTTTCGTTTCGTTTGTCAACGTTTGTAAAAAAATAAACTATTTTCCAATTATCATAAATACGAGCTTTGCAATGGTTCAACTAGAGTATATTATAAATTGATTTGTTTGATTTGTTGTTTTTCCATAGTTGTAACCTATTAGAGGAGAAACTTTTTTAACAATCTCCAGCTTTTTTTCGTTTTACCTCAGACACGTCTGATCAGTTATTCATATCTTTTTCAGGCCACTCTAATTTTTACTGAACAAGAAACAGCTGGAATAAAAAAGTCTGGATTATCACTCATCAGGCTAATCAATTTAGGATTCTCAGTATGGGTCGATCAAGTGGCAGCTCAGACGATAAAAAAATGTCCAGTTCGTTATGACTGTCTGTAGAATTAATCGAATTTTATATAGAGAGGACTCTTTCAAATGATGTTGACAGCAGTACATGTTTCATTATAGTTTCGTATCTGAACGAAGCATTAAAAAATTCAATGGTTACAAGATACATAATATTAACTTTGAGGTTAGAATATAGATGTAACACTCGACTCGCATTTCATCAAGTTGGCATCAATTGGAAATGTTCTTTCCAAATTTTCAACCAACTAATTACTAGAATCAATAAATTTCTTTGCTCAAGACAAACGTCACAGGCCCATGGACAAAAAAGAGTGATCCTCCTACTTTTTTTGATACAGTGACTCACTTAGTGAAAATCAATAACACTTTTCACTATTATAATCACAAATCTTCGCAATATAGACCTTATTTTCAACATATGTTTCACTACAACAGTAGTTTCCTCACTTGCACTGGTATTTTTGCAATGGTACTCACTTGGAGTGTTCCCAGAAGTTCTCAAACTTATTTTGTCTACCACCCACTTAGAGAATTGATTATTTTCTAGCGCCCCCAAATTTTTTTACTTTACATCTTAAGAATCACAATCGCAGTCATTATTTCAATAATTAAATTATGTGTGTCATGTGAAAATAAAACTTTCTGATGGGGGTGATGTAAAACACCATTTTGTAATATTAGGAAAACTTTTATTCATGTTATTAAAACAAACATTTCAATTTGAATTTTAAAAGTAATCTAATGTGAAGGATGAATTTGATGATTTTTAACAAGTTTGTTAATATCAGACTCAAAAACAGCCGTAAGTCACCGCGTTCGGTAATCTGGAACCGATTTCGCTTTTTAGTTAGCAACATTGCCACAGCAATAAATCCACGTTCACACAAATATGATGAAGGGAATGCCATAAAAAATCGTTGAACGATGGACACAGTTGGCTGACCTGAGTGTTTCTTTTCTTGAAAATAAGTCACACTTTTCCCTTTCTTATCTGAATGCTTTATTCAAATGATCTTGTAGCCTTGAGGTTTCATCGCTTCATTCGAAAATGTTTTTCGACAAAGAAGGCACATAGGTGAAGATGGATTTGTGGGATTTTCAATAAATCCATATTTTATATATTCCGCGCTATACTGCCGTTTCTTCTTTTCTGCTTCCGACATAATTTTGTCTTTAAAAATGCTGAAGTAAAGAATCGGGTATTAAAAACTTGCTAACGACACCACTCACAGTATTCACCACCGCACGTACAGCACTTTACCTAGCTATTCGCTAACTAAATTCACTTGTTTTCGTAATATCATCGAATGACATTACTGGTTGAATGGCGCGCGCAGGCGGCAGCGGGCGGGCCTAGTACTATCGAGAATGGAGACTAGAAACTTCCTTCTCGCTTCGCATTGAAGGTTACCGCCATCTATTGTACAGTTTGACAACTATCGGACAGGAAATAGTTACTGTCTAGTCCCCTAGATGGCGTTACACGGGGAAACGCGCATTAAGCATAAAGGAGGGGTAAAGTTTGTGTTGAAAGCAAAAAAAACATTTTCAAATTAGCCATCGCCCCCCCCCCAAACGGCTTTAACGTATCACCTCCACATAGTATTGTGGGTCACCTCCACAATACTATGTGGAGGTGACCCTGAAAAGCAGGGTTTTGTGTCTTAAAAGTGGCCGATGCAAATCAACAAATTGAATCCCAATAACTTTCCGAAGACCTTCCTTGGAGAGAACAAAAAAATAATGCATTGCGTCCTTCGGAAGTTTGGCATATATAGCTGAGAGATGACTTTTTCACACTGTACCTCTCATGCACATGGCAGATTTTCGAGTGCTATCCTCCTACCGCTGCCAACGGCTTGCAAATTATACACGCTAGAATTCCTCGATAAACTATTTATAATAAGTTGACCTGATTGAATATCGATTCCCAGGTAGATCGTATGACATAGCACCTAAAAGATGCACAATTTCCTCTAATGGTGCCTATCTTTATCGCTCATCCCGCTAATGGCTTCAAATTATACAGGATGCCTTATACATGAGTGTGTTAGCGTTTACATTTAGACATATTGATGCCATTATGTGTGAAATATAATACCGTTCAAATATCCGTCACGGCTTCTTTGGGTGAAGCGCATCCGAAACGTCGAATTTTTCATGACACTGGCACATAAATCAGGCTGAATTCGACCGATGGCATGGGTTATGTTGGTTTTGAGGACCTCTGTGGTTTGTGGCTCATTCGAATGAAACTGCGACTTGAAAAAACTCCACAAAAAAAAGTCTAACGGGGTCAAATCACACGATCTCGGTGGCCAGTGTGGCACATAACGCCGTGCTGTTGAAACACGTGTCGAAGTGTTAAAAACAACAATTTAGTGTTGGGGTTAAATTCCAGTAATAATCATTACTATACCAAAGGTTCCAAACAGTGCATCACAAGTATTGCTCTATGTGTTTATTCCTGATTCATGAAATGGATTTTGACCGGAAATTATATCAAAAACAATAAAAATTTGGTAATTATCAACTTTGCCTATGCATACGCGAAATATTGAAAATAATACTAGAATTGATAATAGATAGTCCACAATAAAGAACTAGATTTAATTAATGTTTGTATTCGATTCCGATAGCTTCCCTGATTTGTCGAATTCTTGGGTTTTGCACCTGTGCTATCTATTTTGTGGACTCAAAATCAATCTTGTGACCTGTTTTTAGATGGTGTTGAAAGAGGGCAGAGGAGGTTTATTTTGATAATAAAATTCAATAATTTGCAAGCGTTGTTCATTCGTAAGTCACTTCATGGTTAAATTATAGACCAAACTGAATAAGCAGATATATGCAGATAGAGTACGGCCTAGAGGATAACAGTACGACATGCTCAAGGTTGTCCCTTTGTCCCTTTTCTCTCATGCGGACCTACGACTTTGTAGGTTCGTGTGGCAGATACCCAACGGTAAAACAACAACTAACCCAGCTAATGCAGCGCAAAGAATTGAAATAAAACCATAAAGCACCTGTGCAACGTCTTCGTCCTTGGAGATTCGTCGCAAGGTATGAAAAGCAGAAATTAATTTTGTTTGGTCGATCCGACCAACCGATATACATGTTTTGGGGCGTTTGCCCCATCATCAGTACCAGGCATGGTCTCTTCAGAACGGTGTGAACCGTCTGAGTATCACGACCAAACAAATATAATTCCAGCTAGTCATGAAATCTTTCTGCAGTTAATTCAGTAGGATGTTCACTGCGCTACCTGCAGAAGAACCTTTAGAAGAACATATATGTATAGTACAGATTTAGAAGATGAAGTCTTTATTGTACAGTGAAACACGTGTCAACATGTTCTGTAAACTCTTTTGAAAATCTCACAATGAAATAACACGTTTATCATGGATTACCCTGTAAGTTCTATGCCTGAATGGGATTTGCTGAGTCACGCAACATTTTTCAAATAACCCACACGTTCTGTAGACCAACTACGCAGAACCTTGATTGTTCCCCAAACAGACGTAGGTACGAGTATAAGTCGCGGTTTTTGGATCACTTTCTGCCCAATTTAATCATATATTCTACCTGTTCCGTTTCCTTGAACTCTCTTTTGGAACGAACGATCCGGTGTAATGAAGATTCCCGGTTTGATCCCGTTTGCTTGGTGTCAGTACAGAGTTTTCACCCTTCACAAATACCAAAGGAGAAATATAAAACGTGCCCATTTAGACGAGCAATATTTTCAAAAAGGTAGGACAGGTTTTTTTTTTCTCACTGATGCGTCATTATTGTCTCCAGCTTCTTTCCCCCGCCTATAATAAATATCACTTTATACATCTTTGTAGGGAGTTTATTTTTTTAAACATAGTTGCTTTGTGTTCTTCGTCTAACGTTTTCTGATTTTTTTGTTTTAATGGAGAAATAGAAAGACAGATGAGCTTTTTCCTCAAGAACTAAAATCTCTCCTCAAAAGAAGTATATGTTTCGGCAACTGTCCGGGAAGTACTCGCTTTTTCTTCAAGAAAGTAGCATTTTTTCAGCCTAGGAATTTCCAAGGGTTTCAAATAATTGAGTTTCCAACCCTTGCCTGCATACCTAGTGCAAAATTTCCGTATCGTTTAGATTCGGGGTTAGGTTAGGTTAGACCCAAAGTGAGTGGGTCTATTCGACCCTCTACCGCAACCCGCAAGGGTTTATTGTGCCTCACACCTAGTCACGCTCGATCAAATAAACCCAGCTTCTTCACGAAGCCGATTAGTTTGTATGGTGACAAGTCTTTCAGGTCTGATGGTAAAAGTACGGCTCTGCCGAACTCTAAAAACCTGATTCGGTCCCCAGGCGGGGCAGGCACAAAGTATGTGCTCTGCTGTTTCATCATTTTCCAAACAAAGGCGACGCACACTGTCTTCCGACAGTCAGAGTCTCTTCATAAAGTGATTCAAATGACAGTGACCTGTAAGAAGGCCTCTTAGACATCTTAGTTCATTTCTACTGTAGTCCAACAACTGTTTGGTATCAAGCTTCAAAGGGTGAATAAACGCTTTGGAGTGAGCCAATCCTGGAAGATTCTGCCAAAAGTCCATAAATCTTCTTGCCATCCAGGTTTGGGGACTTGTGGTTGGATTCCAAAGAATAGTTTGAAAATGTTAAATCATTTTAACGTATTCTGAAGGACCTCTCATGTTCACTATTACACCTTGGATATTTAACCTCAAAATCCAGATTTCTCCTTCTTGTCCACTTCATCTTTGGCATTGAAAAGGAAATTAGATAACCTGGCTCCATACGTTAACATAGGTCTTATTATTGCAGTGTAGATCCAGGCGACCACATGGGGTGAAAGACCCCATGCGCGTCCCACTGTCCTCCGACATTGCTCATAAGCCACGTATGCTCTTTTTGCTCCACTCTGTAGATGAGAGTTCCAATATTTCCTGGTCAAAAGGACCATCTCAGTCTTCTTGGGATTGATCGACAGTGAGTGTTCCTCACACCATGTTTCTATTAATTTGAGCCCATCCTGCGCTCTATCGCACAATGTGTTTACAAATTTGCCGGTCTGCAAAATAACTATGTCATCTGCGTCTGCAATTGTGTAGAACCCATTTATATTGAGGTGATTAATTAGGGTATCCAGAACTATGTTCCAGAGAAGGGATGACAAGACCCCTCCCTGTGGACATCCCCTCATGACCAGTCCTTTCACTGTGATGTCTTCTACATTAATACTTATTGCTCTACTACACAGCATCTGGAGTATCCATTCTTCGACTACCAGGGGTACATTTCTGGAGTGTATTTGCTGGGTAATTGTTGGAAAGGTTGTTTTATCAAACGCTCCCTCGATATCAATGAATATACCCAGGGTGGATTCTTTGTTGTCCATTGATCTCTCGAATCTGCCAACCACATGGTGAAGGGCCGAATCAGTAGACCTTCCCGGAGTATATGCATGCTAATTTGGATGAAGTGGGTTGTGAACAAGTACTTTACCGCTCAAATAGCCTCTCCATGGTTTTTAAGAAAAACGATGTGAGACTAATTGGTCGGAATGCTTTTGGTAAGGTGTAGTCAATCCTACCTAGTTTGGGTATAAATACTACTCTCACTTCTCTCCACTTACTGGGAATATACCTCAGAGCTAGAGAGGTTCTGAATATTCCAGTCAGGTGCGGCATAAGAGTGTCCAGTCCGCACTGAAGTAGGGCTGGTCTTATACCGTCAGGTCCTGGTGACTTGAAGGGGGAAAAGCTCGATCTAGCCCATCTTATTTTGTCCTCATCAATTACTGTACTAGCATATTGCCAGTCATATTGTGAGGGTGTTATTGGTACATCCTTTCAGTTCGCTGTTCCAGGAAAGACATAACCTGGGAAGTGAGTTTCCATAAGAATCTCAGCACTCTCCTGGAGGTTGGCGGCTTTGTCGCCATTTTCCCTCGTCAGGATGCCGATAGTCTTATGGTGGTCATTTGAGAGTGTCTTCTGTATCCTAGAAGCTAGTGGAAAGTCTTCGACTGCCTCACAATAGGCTCCCCAGGCTTCTCTTTGCTTTCGTCTGCAGACTTTTTTGAACTCTCTGAGGTTGGCTTGATATATAACCCAGTCCTCTTCGAGTCTTGTACGTTTTGCCTTGTTAAAGGTCGTTCTCGCTGTCTTCCTGAGGTGTTCCAATTCAGGGCACCACCATGTGTTGGTTGTGCCATGCGTTTGAACCATCTTCATCGGACAGGATTCCTTATAGGCCATGTCTATTTTGTTGTGGATAGATATTGTGTACCTTTCCAGTTCTTCATTGTTGCCAGGAGTCAGGACCTCTGTTTCCCGCAGAGATCCTCTTAAGAGTCGATTGTAGAGAGCTACATCCGTCCTCTTCGGGTCACGGGATTTTACAGTAGTCCTGAGATCCTGGCTTACCGTGGCTCCGTGCCTCTGTTCAAGATTGTTAGATCTTTCTGTATTATATATTCATATAGTGACTCTTTAGCCAAGGAAGCGGCTGGACTGAGAATTTTAGGACCCAGTGGCACCCACGGCCTGATGACTTCGACAATTGCGGAACTAGTCAAATGTTACACCCATGTTCAATCCTTAAAGAGATGGGGTGAAATCAAAGGATGTAATCTTGCCAGGATCACCTTGGGCGACCCTGGGAAGCTGGCGCCGAAGAAATATCTGGTGATGACCAGGAAAAATCAACGCCTTATAGTAGGATTTCTGACTGGCCACTGTCTGCTAAGGAAACACCTACATAATATGGGGCTAGTGGACACACCTCTATGAAGGATGTGTGAACAGGAAGATGAGACTGTCAGGCATGTCCTGTGCGAGTGCCCGGAGTTATCGTCAATATAAAGCCGATATATAAGGCCGATATAAAGGATATGTCTCCCAGTGACCTGTCTACCTTCCTGGAAAGGACAGGATGGACGATGACCTAAGAGGACAACTCCTCGGGAGGATGTACAATGGGTCACATATGGCCTAAGTGCGTGGGCTTACACTCACCCTCCCTACTCTACAGATACAGATAGATAACCTGGCAAGTAGTGTGAATGCCACTTCCACAAGTTTTCTGTGAAACATCCCGGAACAGAACAGATAAATTCCTACACTAGCATTCCTACACTACATTTAACTTGAGAGCTATCTTAACAGAAGGAACCGAAACACGAAAGAGCTACGTAACGGGCATAAGCATTCAGCCAATCTTTGGATAGCTAAGTGAAAAAATTAATATATTATAGTAATAACTGATCCCTCGGCTTTCATTTTTTCGAAAGTTATGATATTTTGCTGGTGGGATAGGGAAAATTTGGATTCCCTACCCCCCTGGTTTTTTTTTCGCTACGTCCCTGGCGACGAGTCTCCTGTGATTTCCATTTCTCACCAAGAAGGGTAGTTCTCTGAAGAAATAATTCAAAAAAAAAGCTCACAATATCAATAAACGTGTTCGATGGTGTTAGACAGCGTATGACATAAAAGCCCTGATTGAAAATCGATACTAGCCTATCGCAAAAGATAACTTTTCAGCCCGCCAGAACAATGGAAAAGAAGCACATCACAAAACATCGCTCATGACTGTCGATACGAAGGAAAGAGAATAATAGAGACGAAACGTTTTCAAGAAGCAAGCGAACAAAGGTCAATCTCGCTAATCACAATAATGGTCGACTAAAGTAAATTTTCCTTTATGCTCGAGCTAGGTTTCACAATCGCATTCTTGAGACAGAATACGTGTTTGCCAGTTGGCTTTATTGAACATTTGAGACGTAATAAAAGAACGGGAAAACTGAAATGGATATATTTGCCAAATGATGACTACGTTGAATGCAATGTGATGGGTTCAACGAGGATTTTGCCATCATACTTTATTGATAAATAATTCTCTACTTGAACTGAAATGACAAGGGTCAGTCAGTAGTTAGCGTGAGCCATCGGCCCCAATTATCTCGAAGTACCACCGAAAGGATAAACAGTCTTTCATTTCTCCTTCAATTCAGTTTCAGCAATTCAGGCTCAGGATACACGTTACTGATAAGCACTTGCTCTTGAGATGTCACAGGATAAGGACAGTTGGGGTGACTCTAATCGATGCTTATTTCCTAAGGGTCGGATTCAATGACTACTTTAGGGTCTATAAAATGTCCCACGAGTAACAAGAGAATGACAACACAGCAATGCATTACAATAGTGAATTCTCTGCACAAAGGTGGAGAGGGAGATGACAACTCTAGCTTTAGACTTATTTCAGTCATTCCAAGTGTAGCTAAAATTTGGTTGAAATGTAGCCTTCAATAAATATTCAAAACAGCTCCATTCTATACAGTTTCATCGGCTCCAATTCTCTCAAACTACAACCAAAAATATAACAAGTCTTTCATTTCTCCTCTAATCAGTTCTGGGATTCAGGCTCAGGATTCAGGTTACTGAGAAGCACTAGCTCTTGAGATGTCACAGCAAGAGCAGTTGGGGTGACTATTATGTCCACCTCCTAAGGGTCGGATGGATTCAATAACTATTTTAGGGTCTATAAAATGTCTCACAAGTAAATAGAGAACGGAGGTTCGTTACAACACAACAATGCATTACTATAGTGAATTCTCTGCACAAAGGTGGAGAGGGAGATGACACCTCTAGCTTTAGACTTATTTCAGTCATTCCAAGTGTAGCTAAAAGTTGGTTGAAATGTAGCCTTCAAGAAATATTCAAAACAGCTCCATTCTATACAGTTTCATCGGCTCCAATTATCTCAAACTACAACCAAAAATATAACAAGTCTTTCATTTCTCCTCTAATCAGTTCTGGGATTCAGGCTCAGGATTCAGGTTACTTAGAAGCACTAGCTCTTGAGATATCACAGGAAGGGCAGTTGGGGTGACTCTAATGTCCATCTCCTAAAGATCGGATGGATTCAATGACTATTTTAGGGTCCATATGGTGTCCCATGAGTAGCTAGAGAACGGAGGTTTGCCACAACACAGCACGGCATTACTCTAGTGGATCCTCTGCAAAATGGTGAAGAGGAAGATGACCCATCTAATTACACCCGTTTCACTCATTTAGACAGTAGCGAAAATAAGCGGAAAGTTGGTTACAATGAGGCTCAGTGAATTTTTTGAATCTTATTGGAGATAATCAGTTTGGGTTCCAGACCAATAGGAACACCAGTGAAGCTGCGGCAACTAAGTAATATTAAAGTAAGTTCGCATGTCCATGTTGTATAGAAAAAAATGTATATAAAAATTTTCAAACTCTAACTGCTTCATAAAATAAAAACAAAAAGACAGTAACGTGCTTATATGATTTTTATAATCGTTCATAGCTCAATCAAACTAAAGAGATAATTGTGAGAAACGTAAATGTCATTTTCCGACAGCCATCGTCAGTTCAATCAGGTTGAAGCCTAGCTCCCTTACCCTTGTAGCTGATTTTTATAAGGAGGACAAATGAGTTCATGGCTAAGAAGTGGCGGCGGTATGAAAGTCCTCAGACATCAGTACCGCCCTTCAGGGTGTACTCCTACCTGGCTGGGGTGGACGAAAAATTTGTTCATCCTTCAACGGGGGACATGAGGGCCTCATTCGACAGAGTGTCGGGGCCTTCTACATCAGGAGGGGTCGTCTACAGTACAATCAGTAGCTTCCCTAACTAACGGGTTTTCGTCAGTTTCAGCACAATCAAAAACTCGCCGATTCCTCGACTGAATGGACTGCTTGATGAAAGGCAGCTGCAAATCTCTGCGGATGGCTTCATTCCGTACGAACCACGGAGTATTCACAATCATTCGTATTAGCTTATTTTGTAATCTCTCCAGGATGGAGATATTAGACGGAGCCGCTTGTCCCCAGACGCCTGAAGCATACATGCTGACAGGATTGAACATCATTTTATAGATCGTAATTTTGTTTTTAAGGATCGTACAGACTTTTAATGCGACCCTCGATCTTTGCCTTCACGGTTGTGATGTGCGGGTTCCAGGTGAGCCTACGGTCTATTAGAAGACCGAGATACTTTACCCGCGATTTCCAGTCGGTCTCTTTTCCAGAGATCCTCACTTTTCTGGCCGGAGAAGATAGCATTCTTCCCATGATTATCGCCTATGTCTTTTCCGGGTTCACTCGAATCACTCGATCCCGAGCTTTAATTAAAGGTACATTGTGATGTAAAAAGACTAACAGCCTGGCCACGGGACACCGCCGATGCGAATATTCGCGCGGTGCGAACGGCGAAGCGTCTAGCGACTGAAACAAACGCATAGGAATGTACTTATGAAGCCACGGGCAACGGCGACCGGCAAAAAGTATGAGCAAATCGCGTGGGCGACTTGCGGCGCGGCCGGCGAGCAAAACAAATGCAAGAATCTGTACGGCGCGATATGAAATAATAATATACAAAAACAATTTTTCAGCGGCACTTAAAATTCTATTCGCATTAACTTTTGTCTCCAATTCTGGTTGAATATTCATAAGAATATAAACGAAGGTTTCAATACTTATTTTGGTACAATCAAAACATTTTTCTGGATATAATATGTATTTCCCGTACTTCTTGTGGAATTCTCCATTTATAACCTGGTTCTAATTCAAATCATGTACTCCACAATCTCTTCCAAATATTAGGTCTTGAACCAAAAAACTATAACTTTCAAAGCAATATCGAGATAATTTTGATAAAGACATTTCGCGACGGCGAACGTGATTGCCTGGTGTGGGTGTCGCGCGATTGGTCGCCTCGCTCCCCGCTTCGTCGTTCGCACCGCCGATCTCCGTGGCCAAACCTAAAGCTTCGCGACTTGCGCGCGAATAGCTATAAACATAGAGTCACGAAACCGTGATCGGCTTGGCCGTCTAGTCGGCCACGTCACAACCGACTAATCGGCTAGTCGCCAAGAGTCATGATCGGCACATCTCTAATTATTTTCTTACCTCAATGGGCGATTCCTCACCAGGCAGGGCAACCGATAAATGATGAATGAAAATAAACTCGACAAATGTGTTCTAACAATTTATTTTGAATGCACATGGTGTAGGGTAATTGACATATCTGTTTCGCAAATCTGAATGCATGACGTTTTCATATTATAACTATCCTCGAGTTCTGGCGGAGTTGATAAAACGGTGTACGTCAAAAAATAAAAAGATAAAAAGTATCTATCCGAAACGAATATTCTTAAAGGTACAAAAAATTGTAGAATATTGTTGAGATAATTTGACAATTACATAGTATTTTGTATTGATTGAATGCAAATCCGAAGTGAAAGAGAGATACGGAAGTTTAGTATTCTTAAGATTCAACTGATAGCACTAGAGCTACAAACCATGAATAACTTGACAACTGTTTTTTTTCTAAACTACTGAAGAATAAAACTGCTTCGGGACTTTAAGCCAGATGAGAAAATATCCACTACTACTGAAGGCAAAAGAATAATTTTCAACGTTGATTCACAAACTATTTCCAAGGATTTGTACTTCTGACGTTTCACCTTTGAAGGCTAAGCAGCAATTAGCAGAATGAGCATGTATTTTGCTGTGGCGAAATCGCCGCTTCAACAAAGACAGTCCATTCAGTACCAGGAAGGGTACTTACTACTCATACACAATATTTCTTGGTATGTTGCCAAGGATGATCAGAAAATGTGTCAAATGTAACATCACAATTCCTTCTTCTACAAGTATGCTGCCATCAGAAAAAATCCGCAAGAAACGGTACTTTCTTCAGACTTTCGCTACAAAAGAGGTCTACTTTCTTTTCTCTTTGAAAAAGTCAAGTAAAGGCATTTACACATATATATTATGCTTTTATGCATTCTAACCATTGTATCTACAAAAATTCAATAATTACTTAGTTGTGTCTTGAATTTGGAGTGTGTAACAATTCTGCTTGAGTTTCTTACAAGATATACTTATAACAGATCGGCTTCTCAGGGACAGGAACTATTTCACTTGATTATATATTCCAGATATAAGTATTTTCCGAGATTTTCGTCATTCATCATTCTAAAACTAACGTATTCTTCAGTAGCAGTGTTTTTCTAATAACTTTCTAATGGGGTCCTAGTTTGATCAATACATTTCTCCCTATTGCATTACAAAAAACCAACTTCACTAAAATGGAAACGAAATGAGAAAATTTGTAGGTATATCATGTGGAACATAAAAATACTCCAAAAATCACTGAACGGTTCCAAAACAGTGTGTAACTTCACTTAATTATATTCATTTTGCAAAGCAAATAAGTGAGAAAGCTCCAAACTAGTGAGAAAGTTCCAAACGAGTGAGAAAACTCCAAACGAGTGAGAAAACTCCAAACGAGTGAGAAAACTCCAAACGAGTGAGAAAACTCCAAATATTCCAAAACACATTATTCATGAAACTCGTCTTGTAAATCATTACAAAACAGTTGATAATCAATTTCTTGACTTGGCTCACTAAAAATATGAATTATCCATGCAAATTTCTGATCAATAATCCATTTCCTACTAGTTGCAATAAACTATTTCAAAATCCCTAATTTTTGAGCTAAACCGTTTTTTATTAATAATTAATTATTTTCCAATCTTTTTACCAACCACTACCACAATATGCAGCTACTAAGATCATATCACAATCAAATAACAGCCTGTGTCTGTTGAATCTAAATTCTAGTAAGTTGACACGAGGGGGTGAAGCTTGACCCAATCTAAACACATACGAGGTGTGACTGGTTTTCTAAGAAACAAATGGTACAACCCTAAAGGACAAACGCCGTACTGCCGAGTCGCCTGACATCTTCCTCCACCTGCCAGCCGATTGAACGACACTAGCTTGCTCAGTTGAGCCGCAGGCTTTGTTAATGTCGGACCGTGTACCTACCGCTCGTCGGAAAAATGGTAGGCGTTGTAATTGAGCAACGTGTCAATGCGAAATTTTTAGTGAAACTGGATAAATCAGCAACAGATACCTAGTTTTCCTCACAAAGAGATGGATGTATGCCACGTACACAGGTTTTAAAGTAATATGAAAGTTTCAACGAGGAGTTTCAAGACATTGTAGATGATCTACACCCAGGACGCCTTTGAACTTCCAAAACTAACGAAAACATCAAGAAAATGGACAGAATCATCCGTCATGATCGTCTTTTGAGTATCTGTGCAGTTCTAGTCAATCTCCGTGAGCGAGTAAGAAGAAAATGACCAGTCGTGGATTATTCATCAGGGCAATTTTCCAACCCAAACTGCACTCTATTCCAGATCTTGCTCCGTGTGATTTTTTGTCCCCGAAAATCAAGGAAGCATTGAAAATCACGAGTTTGGATACGGTGGAAGCTATGAAGGAAAAATCAACAGAGACTATGAGCATTCTTTCAGAAAACGACTTAAAACCCTGTTTTGAAAATTGTAAAATTAAGATGGTAAAGAGGATATTGCAGGGAAGTATTTTAAAGGGGATAAGGGGAATTTTATAAAGAAAAAATGAAAATAGTAACACCAATAATCGTATTATTTGATAGTGAGAAAGACGCTGACATCATTTATTCCATTGGATTAGATTCGTAATCATTGGAAAACAACCTTGAGCAAATTATTTGTAACTCCAAACACTTCAATAACTCTCTCACCGGTAGAATCTTCGCCAATCAGGACCAGGCAAAAACGGCAATCGTCGACTTCATCGAATCCCGAGCTGACGAAATTATTCGACATGAGTTACGTTGGCAAAAGTGCAGCGATTCAAATGCCCCTTAGAAATAGAAGACCACTTACATGTTTCTGGTACTGATATGTGGAAAAACAGAATTATTTTCATTACGTTAAATTGATTTCATCTACCATTTGTCCAATGAATCGGGAAATACATGTCTTAACGACTAACCAATATGAATTTTCTTCGTATGCATGTAAAACGAAAAAAAATAGCTAAAAACATGAAGGAATAGTAATGAGCTAAGAAACCCAATGTCTTATTACAATACAGGCAAAACTCTTCAAATTNCAGGACATAAACCAAATTACACTAATCTTCAAATTCGAAGTAATACATAGTTCTGACAGCTGCATTTCTTTCTCAAACTTCAACAATACATAATAAATTAAATAAATACTGCCAACTGTGAATGTATATACGAACAATCATTAAATAAATACTTCAAAACATTATGTAAATATCACACTAATGTACGATCACTACTTTAGCCATTCCAAGCTAAGTTTGCTATAAATATGACTCTGGCACCCAATCAAAAACAACGTTTTAACTTTTAATATGCAGAATGTTCAATATTCATTATCATGTGCAGGCGTCCCCTTAAGTGAGGTTAGAATCCTCAAATTTGCTCCCTAAATGAATCCAGGACTCCCACAGGCATGCCCCTTAAGGATTTTCCTGTAGTGCTTGTATTTTGTCCTTATAAAACTTCTTTATGAGGTTATAACCATCAAATCACATCTATTTTTTTCTAATGCAACTTCAACCATTCAAAGAAGAAAAAATATTCTCCGGATGAAGATGAGGCTCCTAAAATTAATTCGTCACTACTGAAAAGAGATTGGGACTCCTAGATTGAGGTTAGAGGTACAGACAACTAACCTAAAATTACTCTATGGAGCTTCAGTTACGAGGACACACCTCCTAAAATTCACAATTTGTATTCTTTCAAGTTTTGGAAGTTATATTTTGATAAATCCTAATTGACTTTTCCTTGGTTTCAATTAGGTGCCAAATAAGTGAACAAATTCCCTAAACGATTCAAGCTATGTTCTAAATTCGATCTCATAGTGCAACCAATCTAGTTTTGCTGTGTTGCCACTTTTCTTGCAATTTTCTTTGGTCGTCCATTTCCTTTTCAGACACATGTCTGACTTGCCCGGTCAATTTCCTGGGGTCCAGGTTGGCTCCGATATTCTGGACGCCTCTGGCGAATTTACTAGCCTGTAAGAAAAATTATTTCAACATTATCAAATCAAATGCTGGGGAACATACCAGATCCTTGGTAGCGGTTCCGATGGGACTCGGCATGTTGAGTTTCTTCAAAGCTGACTCACTTTGCGATTGTGTTATGTTCAACTGCACCTGGTAATCCGAACTGGAACGATCAATTGGTTTGTAATCCGCCATGTCTTTCTTGTCGAAAACCTCCACTGAGGATCGACTGAGTTTCTTGTCCAACATCAGCGAATTCGGAGGTTTCTTGGAAGGTTCCAAACCTTCGGAGTTAATTTGGATCTCCGGGGCTGGATTCATGTCTGAGTTTATAGAAGCGCTCTGCATTATGCTCGATAACTGGACGTCGTCGAGATTGGAAGAATCGGCTCTGTTCAGTAAATTGTGTTTTGTCTCTAAGACACTATCAACTGTGGCGCCATCATTCTGATTACACATCACTATACCTACGCCTGGTAAGAAGCTGTCCAAGCTTGTAGTTGATAATACTGTGTCTTCCATAGCTTCCAAACCTAAAGACATAAAACTCAGAATTCGATCCAGGACAACTTTTCATAGTGAAGTTTTCTTACAACGTGTAAGAAAATATCGTCTATACTTTTTTTAAGCTGACCATCGTTAAATTTTACTTCTGATTCCTAGACTACCGCAAAGATGAGACATCTAATGTCACAACCGAAATCAAAAATTCAGATACACTAACGAAAATAATACCATTTCTACAAAAGCGACATTAAAGATTACTATCATATTACGGGTGTGTATCATGGTGATGCAAGGCAAGATTGCAATTTTGCTTTTGGACGGTGAACCGTTTTAGCATTCAGTGAGATACTTAAGAACGTGTTATCACTTCAAATCATTCGATAATAAATAAAAAAACAACAGATAATTCGTGAAAAGAAAAAGTCAACCATATTATTTCGTCACTGGTATCGATCTAGCGTGTTTATTTCTTTCAAGCTTCTGGAAAACACAGAGACTTCGCGAACTTCTAGCGTTTTTTCTCCCATCTTTTCGTGTTGCCGTTTCGTGTCCCTCATTTCACATTCTTCTGTATTCAATAAAGGTAGTCCATGAATTGATTGCCGTCTGTGATGCGGTGCCTCATTTGCATAAAACACGATAGTATGTCTCTAAAACTTCGTTGTATGGCATGCACCTGAGGTTTCCGTTTACAACCCTATTTTGCCCAGGTGTCTTCTAAACGGATAATGTCCAGTGAAGAGTTCTGCGATTACTCTGAGCTGATAATTGCTCTGTTGAAGTTGTTATGCAATTATATTTCCCGACGATACTTTATTAAAGGTTTTTCCGTGTGTGCTCCCAGATATATCTTCTCAGTATGTTTCTTATTGACTTATTTACTGATTTCGTTCCATATCAAAGATTTTTGTGAAGCCCACACTTGGTTTAGGAATATGAAGTTGAAGATACGTTTCTAGCACACATCAAATTACATATATTTAGCTTGGAAGATCAATGAACATTAACCTTGCGTAGTTGTATATTCGGTTTTTACCCGTCTCTATACCAGGTATTTCTGTCAAGCACGTTCCCGAAATTGTTCATCTTTTTTCATCACGAAACGTTAGTTTCACGAAAACATATCAATGTATGCTCAATATATAAGAACGATGTTGCTTATATATTTCAACTTCACATGACATTTCAAGAGATTTATGACTCAATTATAATCAAAACTGCTAACAAGTTTAATATGATTTTTTCTGTTACTCTGGTCAAGTTTCAATCCAGTGAAATATCAATAATGTTTTTGAATGCAAATCAAGTTTCAGATCACTATCATATTACAGGAAGCTGACCGGGTTATGCAAACAAACATTGTAATTTTCAATTGAAAAGACACGTTGTGCACATGAAATTACTTTCCAGAATTTGTTTCGAAGGTCAACAATTATATAATGTGTCTCGTCCTCTTTTCATACTTACGTTTTATTTAGATTATTGCAATGTTTTGAAATCATTACCTTGTTCTATGCTCCTATTGCAGCTATAATCCGTGACATACTGAAGAGAAGTGCCACTTTCTTCGTTGATATGAGGTTGGAAAATAGAGTTTTCATACTCCTCTTCAGAATCGCTGGAAGTTTCGTTGCGGATTTTTTGGCCCACTCTAAAATCGGGTTTCTGCTTCGATTTGCTAGATTTGAACGAACTACCGATTTTATTTAGCTTAGAAAACTGCTGGGTCATATTTGATAGTGCCTTCGAACCTATAAATTGACTATCACATGTAAGAATTCAATATGTTTTCAATGATAGGAAACTTACCAACATTCTTCAAGGATAACAGCTGACTTTCAGAAACGTTCCTTGTCATTTGTGGCAAAGTCGATATGTCCAAGTAAATGTTGTTGTTGGACAAACTACTGTTAAGCACTTTGGATTTTCGCCTGTCTAATGGTTCTCTCTGTTTGAATGGAACGGGAGGTATCCCACCAATGTCCATCGCTACGAGAAATCCTTCGCAGATAGCTTTGAGTGATTCTAAAATAATTTGAAACGTCATATACGTGACGCAATCCGACTGCCGAAGAAACTTACCAACTTCCTCCTCCAAGTTTTTGACAACCACCACCATGTTATTGAAAAACCTGAAATTGGTAGATCGGAACATGTGGTAGTACCCGCTAACACCGTTAACCTTATAGTTAATCCTTATCGAATATCTATGCTTCGATGACTTGAACAAGGAACTATTAGACTCCGCCATACCAAACTCGATGAGGATAATATCTTGCAACAGCACCCTCTGGTACTTGGTAATTTTATCGACTTCGTCATCATAGTCGGCGACAAAGTAAGAGTCTTTGGTGAGGATCAGAACAGAGTCCATTTCGGTTTCGTTGGGATCCCCAGTGGAGGGGTCTGCGTTGATGAGTCCCCAGGCTCCCACCACTTGTTCGGGTTGGTTTATCAGCATTTTCTTGCAGTCTTCTATGAGGAGTTTGACGTGTTCTGCAGTAGCGACGTTGTCTTCTTCGAACTGGGCTGCCTTAGACTCGCTGAATACGTCCTCAGACACGTAGTTGCCTAAAAAGTTTAGTAATGAACCGACATTGACAGCAATTGAGAGGAGTGCTTCATTTGGATCTTCTGTGATCTCCGACTGTGTGGATCACACAAAACCATTGCACAAACTTAATGAGTACAATATATGTCGAGAAAACAATATGGAAGTATTTTCTAGCTGCATAATGTATGTTGATAGTGTAGATAGTCTAAAATTGAATGCATATGTAACATGTTCAGAAATATGAGGAATATACCTATTAAATTATAAAAACTTCATGTTGAAACTTGTTGTAGCTCGCTTTGAGAATTGATAAAATTCATGTTGATATATTTATATCTCATGAAAAATGTATTGGAGTGATATCCAACTCATCTCAGAGAAGTTTTTGTAAAACGACATGCCCACAGTTCCGGTCTTATTCACCTAGGAAATGTACATGTTTAATAAAAATTTCACTTTTCCAAAAACTGAGAGCCGACATGGTCTCTGTACTAAACAAACCAACAATGGGGAATGTTCCTCCTGACGAAAATTAATTAGTTTTCATAAAAGAGCTCTAAAACAACGCATTTTAAACTAATTATTTCAACCTTTTTCTTTAAAAAATTATTTAAATACTTTGGCAACATCGGTTATAGCTAATAAAGGACAATGAATCTGTTACCTGTATGAGACAAACAAAGATGACATATTTCAGAGGCGTGCTGTTCTGTTTATTTATGTTTCGAGTTCCGAGACATTCTGTGACATATGACCTAACCTATCTTCCTCTATATAAATAAATAACAAAACAACTGTTGTTTATGTTGTTGTGGCTTGTGGAGGTGGTATTGAACTATAATTTCTATTTTGCCTCAATTGTTGATTCATAAAGATAATTTTTCTTTTTTAAAGTAGAATATCTAGGTATGTATGAATTATTTCAACTTGATATAGGCGCTGTTGCCAATATGTGAATTAGAAACGAATCTTTTTAAAAATTAAAACCCAACATTTGAAACATCAATTTGAATACTTTTCAAAGTGAATTTGAAAAACTCATGAATTGAACTCAACTTTATTTTGTTCAAACTTGCATTTGCTGTAATAACCCAATTTGAGGAACATTCCCCATTACCACATCCCACCAGTTCGTTAAATTCGCCTACCAGACTTGCTCCACAGTTGTTCAATCAATAAAATGCTGACACTATCATCAACAAAACAATGTCTTAATGATATTGATGGGTTTTTAAAGAGGGGGGAAAGAATGAGTGGTGTATGCATTCTAAGAACTTACCAAGCATGATGTCTATGGTACCCTGTCTGTTGGAATCTTTAAAGCGGCTCAAGTAGTATCTGCAAAGTACAAGAGATCTCTAAAAACGATAAGAATCGTCATTTTTCACATTTTTTCTACCTTCTTGTTTATGTCAGCAACGGCAATCAATTAATTTTTATTAGCAGGCACAAGCACATTTATAAGGAGCAACTGGGTATCTGGATTACGTTGGTTCAGAATATTTTTACAATTATTGAAAAACATATTTGGGGTATCCTATTGTATAAAGTACAAAATGATAAGGACACAAAATGATAAGGACACAAAATTATATATCGGGCATAGAATGGTTCCAACAAAACTACTTCTTCCACACACAGAAATGTAACACTTTTCCCGATACTCGTTTCTCCCATCGTCAGGTCGACAACTATGTTGTCAGTCAGCACAAGGGTTGGCAATAGAAGAACCCGCTGCATCTCTTCATACGTAATCTGTAGATGTAGTAGATTTGAACTGGAAGCAAGAGAGGCGTGACCCATGGATTGGGCTACCTATCGGGTGGTAGATAGGGGAACGGCCAGGGTATTGGAGGCCCTGTCCGGGAAGTCAATGTGGCCTTACGGACGGAGTCGCCGGACTCCAGGTCAGTGGCAGAAATAAGTATGGTGAGGGGAACTAAAACTCCCCAAAAGCCTTTGCAAAACATGTCACCGTGGACCAGCCTACCCAAGCTAAGGTGTAAGGAATCGTGCCGACAGCTGAATGGCCGCAGGGTTATATGCGGTTATGAACGATCCCCTTGGGGAACTGGGCGAAACCTCAATTGTAATCAGCCTACCTCTGGTAATACGGGGCTCTGCCAGAGGTGACCAACTCTTCCCTTGCTACTCGTGGGAACACACATGAATGAAACAAACTCAAAAACAGAAACAACAAACACAAAAACCAATCCCGAAGCTGATCAGAAGTGCTCACCTTAATCTAAGGCGGTGGTTGGGGATGAACAGAAATGTCCACCCCAATCTACCGCTTGGAATGAGGCTGGGCATAGCAGATCACCTCGTGATGTAATACAAAGGCCAAGGCTTGGGCGCATTTGCGGCGCCGAGGCCAAAAGGGGAAAGAGAGCGAAGGAGGCAGGAGTGGCAGCAACCCTCCTTTTCCCCACGCCACCTCCAACAGCAAGGGCACTTCCTGCGGCGGGCGCCAAGAGCTCCGCCTTGAATAAAGGCAAGAAACCGGCTGCCCCTGCAGGAAAGCTTCCTCACTTGTGCACCTCCACGGAGGGAACCCGAAGAAGGTTGTAGACGTCGCGCAACGACAGTTATGTCGCTGCACCTTCCAAAACCTTCGCGGAGGCCACNCCAATATAAAGGAGATGTGTCCTAGTGACCTGTCCACCTTCCTGGAAAGGACAGGATGGACGATGACCTGGGAGGTACTCCTCGGGAGGATGTACAATGGGTCACATGTGGCCTAAGTGCTGTAAGTCTACACTCACCCCCCTCTACTCTACAGATACAGAGATGCAAAAGAGAGGCGTGAAACAATTCGAAAAGGACATTCAGGAGACCTTGTGTCATGAAGAACGTTCAGGTTGATTCCCACCAGCTCAAAAGTCACAAAGAAATATATTTATTTACCATGGCCGGTGTCTAATAAATTATCCGATATTTCCTGGTTCATTAGCCGTAGTCTGCAGGTTTTTATACATGAAGTTTTGTCCGCTATTGCGACAGACATTATCGAGGGCAATGTCACAACAGTCGAAGTGATCTACCTTGCTGAAATGCACAAACTGGAAATAGTCCTGGTACGTTTGTTCTTATAATGGGGCTAGGTGTTGGGCGGGAACCGAAAATCCAGTTCATAAAGGAGAATAAGAGGAAGATAGAATCGCTTTTCTGGACGTATTAGTGAAAAGCCTGATGTAGTTCTTCTCGATCATCAGAGCAAAACGATATTTGTAGTGGATTTTTCAGCTCCTGGTGAGACTTTAGATAATCAAAAAAAGTGTTACAACTTTGGTGTGGAAAAACGTTTTTATTGTCCATTCTCTTATCTCCACCAAACGGCATTACTTTTTCAACATACCAAATCGATTAGGCTTGAATGGTGCTACAATCTCGGGAGGTCTACATAACGGCCGGCTGAACTGCCTGATCTAACATGCCTCGATTTCAACAATTGAGTTAGTATAAAACACAAGATTAAACGCAACCAAAACGTTTATTATTTCTCGACAATTGTATACAGGGGTAATTCTTTGAAAACTCTTCTCGAAAATCGGCAACTGACCTATACGTGTGGTACAGCAGATTTGCCAGTTCGAATTCCTGTTGGAGGGCGAGGTGGGGTGCCAAGGACGGTGGTTGGGCAGGAAGGATTTCGCTAGCTATTCCCCCAACGGTACGCAAATACGACCAGAAATCTTGAAGTTCTACTTCTCTCAGCTCTCTGCCGTGCATAATGTCTAAGACGCACTGACGCGCTGAATCTCTAAAGTGGTTTTTGTAATATCTACAAGAGGAAACGATATCAGTGTAGGAATTTATGGAAATTTACCGTCCGCATAATATTCGAGTTGAAGATGAAGCAGAATTACTATTATTACTATTTGTAGCAATTGTAACTTGGATCTAAAATTCTCAATGATAGAATAACATCTCATGAAAGTGATAAACTCAATACAAAATCATGTGCATTAGCACAACATCCTATAGAAACAGGACATAAACCAAATTACACTAATACAGAAAAAAATATTTTTCAAACGCCTCGTTCTTGAACGTTTAGGGCATCGAAAAATATGTTGAAAGCTAATTATTTATCGCGTCAATGGAGACAATTCTTGTCCTATTCAATTATACAATGAACGTTTGGGGCATCGAAATATATGTTGAAAGGTGAATCATTTATCGCGTTAATGAAGGCAATTTTTGTCCTATCGAATATTGGAATGAACGTTTGGGGCATCGAAAAATATGTTTGAAGCTGATAATTTATTGCGTCAATGCAGGCAATTTCTGTCCTATCAGATTTCAAAATGAACGTTTGGGGCATAGAAAAAAATTTTAAAAGCTAATCATTTACCGCGTCAATAGAGGCAATTTTTGTCCCATTAAATTTCAGAATGAAGGTTTGAGACATTAAAAAACATGTAAGAAACTGAGCATTCATCGCGTCAATGGAAGCAATTCTTCTCCTATTCAATTTTAGAATAAACGCTTGGGGCATAGAAAAATATGTTTAAAGCTAATAATTTATCGCGTCAATGAAGGCAATTTTGTCCTATTGAGTTTTAAAATGAACGTTTGGGGCACATTAAAACATTTAAAAAGCTATTAATTTATCACGTCAATAGAGGCAGTTCTTGTCCTATCAAATTTCAGAATGAAGGTTTGAGACATAAAAAAACATGTAAGAAGGTGATAATTTAACGCGTCAATGGAGGCAATTCTTGTCCTATTCAATTGTAGAATAAGCGCTTGGGGCATCAAAAAATATGTATAAAGCTAATCATTTATCGCGTCAATGAAGGCACTTTT
This sequence comes from Leptinotarsa decemlineata, assembly GCF_000500325.1. NCBI lineage: Eukaryota > Metazoa > Arthropoda > Insecta > Coleoptera > Chrysomelidae > Leptinotarsa > Leptinotarsa decemlineata. The sequence goes on along the minus strand of NW_019291710.1, from coordinate 27,098 downwards.
GTCCTACTGAATTTCAAAATGGACGTTTGGTACATAGAAATATATTTTAAAAAGTAATCATTTATCGCGTCAATAGAGGCAGTTCTTGACCTATTAAATTTCAGAATGAAGGTTTGAGACATAAAAAAAACATGTAAAAAAGTGAGCATTTATCGCGTCAATGGAGGCAATTCTTGTCCTATTCAATTCTAGAATAAACACTTGGGGCATCAAAAAATATGTTTAAAGCTAATCATTTATGGCGTCAATGAAGGAAATTTTGTCCTATTGAATTTTAAAATGAACGTTTGAGGTATAGAACAATGTTCGCGTCAATGGAGGCACTTCTGTCCTAATTAATTTTAGAATGAACGTTTGGGGCGAAGAAAAATACTTAAAAAGCAAGTTATTTATCGCGTCAATGTTTGCGTCTGGAAATTGTTTGCCACAAAATTCACTCAAAGGTTTCCTTTCATAAACTACTGAAGATAGAAGAGAACTATAAGAATTCCATGAATGATAGTTACAGTCTCACTGAAACCATCAGACAAATGCTATTGATATACACAAATGTTTCAGTGTAATATTTTTTTAGACAGAAATGTTTGCACTCGATAGTTTCATTCGATATTTATGCTATTTTTGTGACGATAAAGGTGCTTCATGATGATAATTTGAAATTTTCACAATAATGACTTCATTTTCAAAGCACGTTTCACTACATAGTAGTCTCCTCAGTTGAGCTGGAAACTCAGAGCAAAAAATAAAGGTTATTTCCAGTATTCTGACTCAAGTTTTCCCAAAGTTTCAAAATATATAGAGAATTATAATCGGTATACTTTCTTTGACTATACCTGTTAGCCGAGTTCATCCCATCTTTCATTATGCCTGTAAACTTCCTCTCACCAGTTCTAGTATAATCTCCCTGAAACACAGGACATACTCAACACAATCACTTTGGAATAAATCCATCGAAATTTACCTTCAAAGCATTCGTCCCTGCATACTGCTTGCTTATGGTATCTCCATTATTCGCCCACAGCAGCTGGAAAGTGCTTTTGATGTTACTCGGCATAATGCCTTCAGGAGACACCAGACCCAACTTACAGAACTGTATTTCCATGACTGCTTTTCCCAAAGCAGTCTAGATTTAAAAAAGCACTGTTATGAATTTCCAGGATGCGTAAAAAATAACCTCACCTGTACAACATTCGTTCTATCCAAACAGTCGATACAGTTCACTCGGAAGACACCATTTTGCGAGCATATGTGTCCCTGTTGGTCTTTCCAGCAATAATTCATGTCTTTCAGGATATCGCTGACGGCATTTATCAAAATCGACACGTTTTCAAAGTGCATTCCTCTGCTAAAAATGATCGGGTCAGTAGATACCTAGACGAGGTTCAAAATTTCTCACCAATATTCGTGAAAATCGAAAGTTACGTAAGTCACAAACGGGCTGTTGAATTGCAAGATATGATGGGAGTAAGCATCGAATATAACTCTCTCCTTGCCGCTCTGATCTATCAGATTGATAGCGCAAATAGGGCCGTACCTCTGGATTTCATTGGAGAAATGTTTTTCGAAGGCTATTTTTGTTTCCGCATCACCTAAAGTACCAAAAAAAGTACGTTATGAGGTCTGTTCAAAAATAAGAACTATACCTTTATCAATTCGAGGAGGTGGTCTGTATTTATATCCGGGTTGGGACCAATATATTGGCACTGAACCCCTAACTTGAACAAAGGAAACTTCGTGGGTTTGATAGCAGACTATCTGTTCAGTTTCGACATAGTTGGCCACCTCCCCATTTTCATCTACGCCTCTCCTTTTGTACCTATATCAGAAAAACATCAATTGATTAAACAAAATAACATACGATTATTTATAATCTTCATATACAGTTGGCTGTTGAATAACTTGCCACAGTATAATTATAAAATTCTTACTAATTGCTCATAAAAATTAAACCATGTCTTCCTTTATGACTGTTCAAGTTGGGTTCCAAAAATTTAATTCAAAATATTACTAAATTTTCAATGTCCTTATCAGCACAGGTAAAAGTATTTAACTTCGGCAAAAAGTACACTTATTATATGATGAATTAGAGGGGCCCTGAGGGTGAACCTTGAGGTATCCCGTGTGCACCTTGACCTGAAGGTGACTGCTTACAATAAATTGTTGTTTCTTACTCGAATAGGACTTCAAAATTTGAAAGGAGGGCCTCTAACAATGGAGTGATGAAATTTATTGAGAAAAATGTCATTTGAGAGAAAAATTTGGTTAATGGAGAAGTAGAAAGCTATTATTGAATGGAATTTGAAGTATGACTGAGTTGTCGACTGACATTTATGAAAGTTGATGTACTGTGTTCCTTGAAATCAATTTGTTGCCAAAAGATGAAGTAGTTAAAAAATATACAAGACAAACAAAAAAATAGTAGTACCAAACAAAAATTTGAAGTGGCAAATTCCATAATATAAAAAAATGGTGAATATAAATATATAACTGGACAGGACCCAAAGCTGAACCCTATGGAATTCCCAACCATTATCAGTACTGAAATTCTAAGAGAAGTTTTGTTGCCCTCCTTTCATAAATATTTGAAATGTATCATTAAAATAACTGACCTAGTTCCAGCCCTAAACCTGCTTCTTCTTGAAACAATACACAATGTGAAAATTTCATATCTCTTCTCCCCAGTTTCTATCAGATCCCTGTCCATTTCTACTTTGCAGTCTTCTATCTGGATATATCCTTGAATAATCGGTAGGATCCAAGGATCAAACAAAGGGTTCTGAAAAATAAGGAAATATTCTGAAATCACCTTGACTGCATATATGAAATTTTTGTCTGAGAGAAAGACTGCTAACTAGTAACAGCCCCATCTCGTGAACAAATCCCCAAGCTAGGAAGAAATGTCCAATGTGCCACAACTTGGGGCTTTGTTCACGAGATGGAGCTGTGGCTAGTTTACAGTATCACTCTTAGACAAATGTTTTTCACGGGAATGTATCTGTTCTTGATACAGTCTTCAAAGTTATTTCGATTTCAACTGACAACAAAATCATTAACCACTTACCTCTGCTTCTGTAAAACACTTCAGCATGTGCTTATTCCAGAAAAACCTGTCATCCACCGTTTTCCACAAAGCCTTCTCGTCTATACAATTTCCCCTTTCCAGTTTGCACAGCCTTTGCAGGGAATTTGTGAGATCGGTCGTATGTGAATAGTAAAACGAGTTTGTGTCTGTGAAAATTCTATGAAACTCCTCGAGAATCTGCTTCTCGAACCGATCCTTATCCTTATTGTTTCCCTTTTTATGCACACCAGCGGCAGCCATAGCAGCAGCATGCTGCGTGGTGTTCTTTATGGTGTTCCCAGCGTTTTTCAAGGTGCCCCATGTTTTCGTGAGGGCAGTGTTTTTCTGTATGTCGAACAGGGAGCTGGTCCCGCCAGGGTTCTGCTTGAAGTCAATGGATTTGTGCTTGTGGCAAGACGATAAGATGATTTCGGTGTTCTCCGTACTGAGTGGGAGGAACACCACCGATTTAATTTTGTGAACGACGTTATCGCCGTGAAGTTTGCCTACTGGAAGACTTTCTTTGATTAGTAGAAGTTTCGGATCGATTAAGGGGCTGTGTTCGATTTTTCCTATGATACCGGCGCAGGTACCTAGACATACTGGGTCCTCTGCGTCAGTGAGATCCCATCCTGAAAAATATTAAAGATTGGATAAATGAAGCATTTTCTGATTTTAGTAATGTGTTCCACAGGGCTCAGTTTTGGGGCCTCTACTCTTCTTGATCTACATAAATGACTTGAAAGTCATACTGGCTCAAAACTCATACCATTTGCTGATGATTCTACTCATCTGCAACTATATCACCCTTCAGAAACAATTCAAGAAATTGTGGCCCAGGGACAGAATCAGATAAAAGAATGGTTGGATAAAAGAATGTTTCTCAGCAAACAAACTTCCTCTTTACCAAACCAAGGTCCAAAATATCAACTTTTCTCTCAGACCTCCAGATCTGCCAAGAAGTGATGAGGTGAATCTTCTTGGAATAATTATTGATAAAGATCTAACATGGGAAAAAACATAATTCAACTATCGTCTAAGCTCTAGAAAATTACATATATGAAAAGATCACTTGTTGAAACTGTATCTAGAGAAACCAGTGTCAGCTTATTATGCCGACAAAATTATCTGTCAGACAAAAAGTTGTCTATGATTCTTGAGGGCCTGCTTTACATAAATAACGAGAAGCATTTGAGCCCAGTTCTGAATCTTGAGGGACACTACAGAATGTTCCCAATCTCTGATAGTTTATCCGCTGTTTTAACAAACCCTTTTTTTGTCAATAATTAAGAACTTGAGCCATAGCGTTTCAGTCAACGCAAAAGCATCTAATATGGAGGAGGCTATAGATCTAGATATGGCCCCCTCCAAATTTTAAATTGACTTGCGACCAGATATTTTTCTCATGAAACTTAATCTTGTAGCTTTCATGTGGCTTGAGAAGTTATTATCATAGCTACCCAGAATACAATGAGGATGCTGATTATAGTATTGGCATCCCTGATATCAAAAGAAACTTGGAATAAAGGTAGACATATATATTTTCAATTCTACTCAATGGAGCAACAAATATTATTCTGAAAGACAGAACTATTTTTTCTATCAAATCAGTCTAAAAACTACAATAGATGCATATGAATTTTCTCAATTTTATGACTAACCTCAATGAATACTTTTCAGAAATCTATTCAAATAAATGAAACAATGAAATAAAGAGAAATGAATGCTAAAATTAAGGAATTTGCCCTAAAAAGAATGAACTAATTGAGAAATCCAGTCTGTCATTGACAACAATCAAATTAACCAATCAGCCACTGTTAAATGCACGGGCCATTCTAATTTATACAATTAAATGTTTTACGCGCTCGACGATTGATTCAGAAAGTAGTAAATGTGGGGGCGGAAGTTGTATTGACTCATAGAGTCCACCGCGAATTATTAATGAATGAAGCACCTGTTTTGGGAATGAATGCTCCGGTCTGACGGTCCCACCACAGGGAATGTTCACCATTAACGAAAATATAGAACTCGCTTGTACGGAACAACTCCATAGTTAGAAAATTTCACTTTATTTCATTGTTATTAATCAATCTCATCCCGCACTCTCCTTCGATTTTCAAGTAACTGTCATTGTAGGAAAAATCAGCTGTCATTGTCTTTGGGACAAGAATGACAAGAGAAGAGAGACGTACGAATTACCAACCTTGAACTTACATGAAAAATGTATACATCTCAAATGTCTGTTATTTCTCTTGGTTCAGATAGAACACGGCGTAGTCTATAAGCAACAATAGGTTTTTCAATCATTTGACTTCTATAATTCAAAATATATTAGCACAGGTACTTTTTTAAGTTGGCCAACCTGTTTATGGTTTTAGTGTCTTTTCATTACCTGAACTGAATTTTGAGAAAATGAGTACGATGAAAACAGCAAGAAAAACTCAAATATGGACCATATGAACTTCAACAACTACATGTAACACCTGACACCAATGACATTTACACAAAGTAGCCAACTCTGAAAAAATATACGTGCTGCAAACTGTAATTTCTATATTTGAGTGATATAAATATAAGTAGTAAATGATAACTTCAAACAGAAAACAAAATCGAACGGAATTTTACAAATGGCAACTGAAACTATAGACAAATATAAAGGTGGCCAACATAGAAGAAACACAAGTTCCAATTATGAATTTAAATCTGTGAAACCAAGATTATCTGTGATTAAACCTTTTAACATGCAGACGAACGAATTTCTGCAAGAATTCCCTATGTAGAACATTTGCAGAAACGTCTATCGGGTCTTTATCCATGGTACCAGGAAAGTAGTTGTTTTCCGCCAGGCAGATCTTGCTGTGTATAAATGTTGTTAATTAGTATATGCGATTCAAATACGCCCAAAGAAGCTGTTATCTTGTGGTTTTGTAAACTGTCTAGTGAAAATATCACAGTAACGTTTGATTGAATTGGAATTCATTGAAAACATTTATCCGACATCAGAACAAAAATACTGTCTAGACACGCGTTTCGTTAACCAATATCGAAAGTCATGAATAATTACGTTCTACCGTTTTTTAAGATAAATAAGTCAAATCATATTTGGTTTGTTTTGTATTATTTCGCTATCTATGAACTAATGAACGAACGATGATTTTTCCGAAGGTGTGTAGGATATGATTTAAAAAATTGTTCAATGAAATATAAAAAACTGAGAAAGATTATGGCTTTCTGATTCCTCACCTTTATATAATAAATATGGGAAACTTAAAAAAAAGGAAGTTAATAAATCATGGTGAATTTCATCAGATCGGATACATTATCAACCACCTTCAAACAAATAGTAAATCATATTGACTAAAATTCCATAATAATAGGCACTAAAGAAATATCGTGGAAAATAGACAAAAGTGTGTTTTTGTAGTGTATCCTCAGTAAACATGAATTTCCACAAAATGAACAAGTCGTCAACCAAAAAAGTGAGGCACTAAATTCTAAGAAATATTAATGCAGTATTTTGCAGACTTCTGTCGTACAAGAAAGGGGGTTTTTCTTCTTGTTGGAAGACTGCTCGCGTTCAACCTCTTCCCAAAAGGGCAAGAAAACTCTTCCAAATATAACTAATAGACCAGTCGCTTTGCTATCAGTGATATCTAAAATCATGGAGAAAAACATAAACCACCATATCCTTAAACATTTGGAAGGCTTTAGCTTTGTTAGATTCGACGAAGTTTTTCACAAATAAGGACAATAATTGGTGAAACGTAATTTTTTTTCAGTCCGCTGGATACTAAAATTGTTTTTCCGCTAGATTAACTATCATTTTGATTAATACACACACATTTAATGATAACGTTATCATTATCATTAATATCGCTGGATTGAAGAAGCCGACTATTTTATATGCGTATTTTTAATTATATTTTCTTATCTTTTCAACGACATTAATGATATTTGTTCTAGATTTGAAAATATCTATCACGGCCAGTAAAATCTGGAACAAAGCAAAATCCTCAAATTAAAGTTTTTCTGTTTCTTATCATCATAATAGCTGTTGCAGATTATATATTTTGTTTATTTGTTGCTTCCAAATCTATGTAATTTATGTATCATTCAGTGTATTTTTTTGTTGAAAGAAAAAGTTGTTGATTGTCAAAAAGGTCAATAGACGTCAAAAAGGAAAATTTGATATGTTCTTGAAAAATAAGGAAATTTCATGGTCCTTCGAGCCGGATTATATATCAAAATATAGTATATACAGTCCACAAATACGTACTGAAAATAGAACTGGCAGTAGGGACGGAACAGATTCAGGATCAATCAGGTATCAATCAAAAGTATCAGATTCTACTAGATAATCGGCAAGGAAATCAAATGAATCCAAGGTATCTTCAAAGAGGGTAGCAATTGAAAGGAAGCGTTTGGCGTTGGAAACTGAGGTCGCGAGGACTGAGCTAATGAGGGAAATGAAATTAGAGTAGATCTGAAGTTGTGATTCACTGCTTGGAATCAAACTGTTCTAGATTTTATTTGCTGTGATAGATATTTTCAAATATAGAACAAATATAATTAATGTCGCTGAAAAGATAAGAAAGAATATTCAAAAATATGCATATAAAATAGACGGCTTCTTAATAACTTCTAATTTATTATATGCGAGCGTTTCGATAGCAGACTGTGCTATCATCTTCATGGCTCTACTCAAACCGAATGTTTTATCTTCTTCCACTAAAACTATCCCTAAATACCAATTTTACTGTATATACCTTCAAAATTGGAGTGATCAACATTAATAATTGATATTCCAATCCACTTTATGTGTTTGTGTTCGGATGAATGCCGTGATTCCCGAAATATCTGAAAAAGACAAAAACGATCGCCTAGAACTAAAGCTAATGTAATGAATTTTTATTTATTAATATTGCTCAGCTTTGTATAAGGTGACAAACTTGAAGGTTTTGAAATGTTCACAGCTGAACTCTCGTAGTTCATTTTCCACTAAAATGATCTGAGGGTTGCTTCCGCGGGGACAGCCAATTGCCGACATTTAATCTTATAAACCAAAAAACATCGCGGGGGGTCAAATCTGGTGAATACGGTGGCTGATGCATGATTACGGAGTTGTTTATGGACAAAAAATTACGAACAAGCAATAACTAATGTACAGATGAATTATTGTGTTGCAAGAGCTATGATTTGTTTTCCCACGATACCGGACGTTTTCTTCGTATTGCTTCTCGAAAGCGGCGGATAACTTCAAGATAATACTTCTCATTGACCGTAAGACCATGTGGTAAGAACTTCTGATGCACTACGCCACGGCGATTGAAGAGAACACTGAGCAAAACCTTGACATTTGATCGTTCCTGGCGTGCTTTTTTGGTATTCGCTTTCCTGGGCTCTTCCATTGGGACGATTGAACTTTGGTTTCAATGTCGCAACCTTATACTCATGATTCGTCTCAAGTTATGAACCTTTTAAGATCTGGATCGCCTTTGACGTCATTAAACAATTCCTTAGCGAGGCTAATGCGACGGTTTTTATGGTCGTAACTCAGCCGTTTTAAAATATAACTTGTGGTGTACCCCAAGGATCCATCCTTGGTCCTGTTTTCTCCTTATTTATATAATTCTAGCCAATTTGAAATTTAAAGGTATAATTAAACTATTTGCTGATGATACTACTATTATATATTTCTCAGGAAGTTACAAAAAAATAAAAAATGATATGAAGAATGATTTGGATGAAATTCTCATTTGGCTTATCGAACATACGTTGAGGCTTAATTTCAATAAATGTTCATATATGAATATTTCCCTGAGACCAATTGATACTTCAAAAAATTCGTTTGTTTGATTAAAATTCTATTAAATATAAAAGAACAACAAAATTTTTAGGTTCATACATTGATGAGAAATTATCATGGAATACATAATTAGAAACTCTATACCTTTGAAATTTCCAAAATATATATGTTTATTTACATTTGCAGTATTTTATTTTTGTTTGGGGAACAGCAAGTAAATTTATAATCAAACTTCTGAAAACCTTACAAAAGAAAATAATAAGAAACATAATAAGAAACATCCGTGTTAGGAATCACACTTTGAAAGGTAAGACCTCGTTAGTCCTTAGCTCGCACAAGTTTCTCAACTTTTGAGAGTTGTTCGTATGGGGGCGACAGCTGATTAACTGAAAAACATATTTTAAACAGATTTTAAACATATTTTTATAAATTTTTCTGCTATATATTTTACCTTATTTAAGCTAAATAGATTTTTAATATTTACTTTGGAATTCATAACCTGTGTTTTTTCTTAGTTTCAAAAAAATTCATGAACTACTCACTTACCAATGTGTACTAGGTAATTATTTTTATATTTCTATATAAAACATGCTATCCCCAGGTTAAGCTGTAAAACAGGCTCGGCTAAACTTCGCCCTTTCATTGATTTTTGTATTTACTTCTTCTTTATGAACAATGTATGTCAATGAATAAAGCCCATTTATTATTATTATATTGAAAATTCACACATTTGAGTTCAAAATACTACACTATAATGAAAACAAAAAAGTCATGAAATTAATTTCCAATAGGTACAATTTTCTTGTCATGTTCATACTATATGTTAAGTGAACTTTGAAATGAGAAATCTTTTCCAAGAAAGGCTGAGATTGTGGCCACAAAGATCAACTGATCTAACATCATCAGAATTTTTTAGGCGAACTGAAATCTGAAGTCCTTGAAGGCAAAAGATGAATAAAAAATGTATAAAAACTGAGGTTTTCATCCACTGCCGATTCCCGTTGTTAGCTCAATGTGGATATTTTTTGAAGTCAGTGTTTTTTCGTCAATTTACTGATTCTGAACCACTCAACATTATAAAAAGTGTCGAATACCTAACTGTAGTATGTGAACGTTACAATTCGAAGCTGCAATTTCTTGTAGTTCCTGCAAAGAAAAATAGAAAATATCAGAATGAAGTTATTGATTGCTCCTGAGAATATAAAATGAAAGAATATAGATTCTTCAATTGCTATATTTCAGCACAGTTAATTTCAAGGGAAACTCAACTCCACCATAATTAATAAACACAAAAACACAGTTCAAACATTCATTATCTGTGTACACAAATGTATTAAATATTCAAGAAAGTTTATTGTGAGATTTTCACTGAACAGTTTAAAAAAGCAACACGTGTTTCGCTACACAATAGCTTCTTCAGGCGTGTACAGACAAGCAAAAACAATCTGTTTTTTCGTTAACCAGCTATCGCACCCCTACTAACGACAACCCTCAGAAGTCGAAACTTGGGCGAGTTAAGGATTAACGAGGTCTTACCTTTTAACGCGTGATTCCTAACACGGCAACACATTTTTTTTTCCGTGTACTGGAAAATATTCACTGAAGAGATAGAGAATTTTTTGAAAATTTCTTCAGAATATAGCAAGTTTTATGCATCTATATTTTTAATCAAGTCGAATAGGCAACTAACATTTGGACAACCATGTAGCTACGTTACTTTGTAACACCCCTCGTATATAGAGATCAATTTTTCAGTGGGTAGGGGAGGTTGAATAAACACCTGTAGAATTTTGACCAATCATGTGACTGTGATTACCACATAATAGTCTCAAATGAAACAAAACACAATTCATGAAAATATTTAAAATAGATCTGGACAAAAATTTGTGAGAAATCTGCATGTTTACAAACAATTCAAATGCGTCTTTGTGGGCGTGTCAATATTCACTACACATTTCCAATTCTTCCAGATTCTTCTTTTCCCACAAAAACTACTTCATCTCGGATACGGATAATTAGTCATAGGCGATAGGTAGTCATGACTAGTAAAATTCAAGTGTCAATTATCTGTTAGGTAGGGATATAATATATAAAGTATAAAATTATGAAAGCATTCAAACGAATCAAATTAAACTTCGCGCTCGCGTACTGAACAGTGTGTTTTGTGGCTCGCTTTTCCACTATACCCGCGAATGCTGTGATAGTTGCTTGATATTTTGTTATTTTAGTACTGTTCCTGGATATTTATCGACCAATTTCTGATTAGTTTAGTAATTGAAAGTGAAATGGCTCCCACGGGTGAGTATATAGATGAATAAATATGTTTAGATAACCTAGAAAATCGGCTTACCTCTGCCTTATCCAAAGAACGGCATGTTGCAATAATGTTTTTTTGGGGAATTTTATCTTTCACTAAATGTTTTACCAGACCGAGACCTAACCCCCGATTGCAACCGGTTATTAAAATTGACTTCATTTCATTTATTTTTCAAGAACGTTTCATCACTTATTGAGTGCACCAGAACAAATTTGTCTGTCTCCAACCCACTTCAAGGCCGAAGATTAGAGCAATCAAGGCCATCTGAAGTCAGATAGTTTAGAACGGTCAAATGGCGTCGGTTTTTTGTTTTAAAAATGTCATTTTTAGAGGTGTGCGGAACTTTCGGGGTAATACGTTTTACGCGTTCAAAACGGTGAACACTCAAATCAGGAATTCCTCCAGTGCAGTTAACAAAAGTAAGTGCGTTTCATTTTGTTTCCTTACTTTTGATTAGGAATATTTCCTGAAATCCGCAGGATTAAATCTCTTATATTATAGAATGGAAGTCGGAACTACTGAAATTCACCATGAAACATTGTCAATTATCTTCAAACAAACGTTAAGAAAACTATGTATGGTGCGGACTTTAATATAGGATATTCACGTTAAGAAGAGAATGACGTCTCTTTTTTTTGGTAATTTTGTATATCCAACATAACAACTTTGAAATTCCTAATGAAATGCGTTCAATAGCAGTGAAACTAGGTAAAATTTAATTTTGTAGGTTGCTCAACTGGTAGTAAAATTTCAGACGTTGCCGAATCGAAAAAACTCGAAAACTGTCGGTCTTTTTTTTTCAGAACTAATCATTTCTTTTGATAAGATCTGCGTATATTCAATATGCTTAAAGCATTGTCGAAACAGTCTCAACAAAGTTGTATTTCAACTAAGTAAATTTATAGTAAGTAAGGTTAATAGCAATGAAACAAATCAACAGTACAAAAAAACGTAAAAGTTTGAAATAGTGCACATGTTGACAACGCCGTAACTTGTCATCCTGTGACGTCATTCTCTTCTTAACGTGAATATCCTATAATGTCACTGTATTCTTAGAACCTTTGTACAGGGTGTGTCCGACTTAGGCCACTTTCTATGTAGAAATTTTCATATTCATGTTCGATGACTATATTGGAAATTAGTTTCAGTTGGTATTAGTTAGATTACACTGGTAAACACACAGTTTGCTGCCGGTTTTTTTTTTAATGTTTCTGGGTGATTTGGGTCTGCTGAATCCAAAAATGTCACCAGATTTGCTCCATCAGATCGTTTTCATAAAATACATCATCAGCCCTAGTTTAATATGTAACGAAGGTAATATTATTTTCTCTCGGTCGACCAATGCTTTGTTAACTACGTTAGCTTCTCCTTGAACTAAAACATCTCTAGAACGCCATTTTCTTCTACTCCAGTGTTGGTCTTTAGCCCCGCTATCCCAAAGACACAGGAAACAAGGATATTTTGTATAGCCACCTTGTTGTCCCAGTAGAAAGTTCACCATCTTAAAACCAACACAGATCGCCGACTGATGTTAGTCATACTTGATGTTCTTTAGCACCAGCGATATTGTTTTATATTCTTCTTTCAGTTTTGTAGAATGCCCAATTGGTAAACTTCCATATTTGTTGCCATTATGTGGAAGGACACACTTTAAACTTCGTTTGGAACTGTCGATAAAAAGACGCCAGTGATGTGGTGTATACTCCGATACACCCATTTTTTTTAACATTCCTTTAATATTGTTACAAAAAACCATATCATCTTGCTGAGAAAAAAATGGCAATAGATCTTTTTCTCTATTACGGTAGTATGTATTTTGGTGTCTGGGTGAAGAAGTTTTTTTTCCTATAGTCTGGAGGCAAGCCTACTGTTAGTCTACTGGAAATGGGAAATATTGCCAACTTTCAGCAAGCAAGTTTGACCGACCAAGTTCTAAACAATACCAATTAATAACACATCCCACCAAAAAAAATGTTTGTCTTGTTGCCGAAAAACAATCAACTGATTTTGGTTAATTCATCTGTGCTGATTTCAAAAATACAAGCATTTTTTTTGTGTCAGCTCTAGTTTTCGAGATATAACATATTCATCAAATACTTAAATATTCTTACATTTCTGTACATTCCACCACTATAATTGCAATATGTTTATAAACAAACTTAACAAATTCTAAGACAAATACATACTAATGACTTCTAATTAAAGTGTACTTATTGGAAATGCTCATAACATGAAATTAGCGCTAATTGCTTCTTACCTATTGTCCGATAAGTAAGTAGTATTTTCTCGTAAATGGCCTTAATAAATTCCTATAAATTTGACTGTATTCCATTGTAAAATTTAGTCTGAACTTGAGTTTCGTTGCAAGTGTTTGTTTGTGACAACTGAAATCCATGGCTTCTACAAGCAGGCGTTGTTGTGTGAATAACCCGAACGTTTTTTGCTACATATGTGGCGAGTACATTCTATAGGAAAGTAGAAAACCAGTTTGTTATTTTTTAAAAAGGGCATATCAAGTCTATTTTGGTGTTCATTTAGGAGATCAAGATAAATCCTGGGCTCCACATGTAGTGTGCAAAACTTATCTTGAAAACTTGCGACAGTGGAAGAAAGAACAACGAAAATGTTAAAAGTTTGGTGTTCCAATGGTATGGAGGAACCAAAAAATCATTTTGACGATTGCTATTTCTGTCTTGTGAATATAAAATCATATAATTTCCGAAGAGCAAACTTTCCAGCTCTATATAGAACACTGTATGAGTAGGTATTTCATTGCTCTGTAACTTTGCAAAAGTTTTTGAAATCATTTTGTATAATCGTATATATTCTTGTATCCGAAATATGATATCTCAAAATCAGCATGGATTTGTCAATAATCGCTCAACAGTGTCAAATCTGATATTTATCACTCAATATATCGCAGAGGCGCTAGATGACCATAGTCAAGTAAATGTCATCTATACAGATTTTGCAAAAGCATTCGACAGTATAAAAACTGTAACACAGTTGAATCATATGGATTTCTCGTACAGAATTGGATTTTATTTCAAATAATACCAATTCAATACCGAGATACCTCTACATAGTACCTACAGTAAAACATCTCCCATTCTCTTTGACACACAGACATTGTTTTCAGTGTTTTCCAGCCCATCTGCATTTCAGTAGGGTGGTATAAAAAATTCTTGAATGGAGTTTAGTTAACACTCCAGATTCAAACCCACTGTAAATGTGGCGGTAATTTCAAAGCCATTTTGAAGTGGTTCAGTAACACAGTTTACTATTTTACAAGAGTCGGTCGAGAAGAACTAAAAAACTTAATTATTAGCGATTCACTTGTCGATAATTATTCCCATATCTTTCATATCTCTCTCAATCTCATAATTTATAAAAATGGATATTTTCTTTAGTTATCTCGCGTTACCTAACAGAAACACTTGAAAATACTTATTTCAGATTAGAAAGTGCTCGTTATGGGAAATTGTCCTAGAAAAGAAAGGCAAAAGGAAATCTCTAAGTCAGGTAATTTTCCCTGCCAAAGCTGATGTGCACGGTTCAAGAATTTGGTTGAGGTTAACTGTTTTTTGTCAAAATATCCACCTTTATTTTAATATGAAAAGAAACAAATTTTCAAATCTAAAAATCCAAATTAGAAATCTAAAGGCTAAAGAAATATCTGATTGCGATTTTTTTGACTGTGTCACAGTTTATTTGCAAATTCAAGATATCAACTGAAGAAATTTGGGAGTGACTAATAGTAATTGAAATTATTGGTTGGTAACGTTGCGTCATCTTTCGTTCGGTAGATGAACTGTGTGTTTCAATGACATTTGGTGTCTTATAAATAACAAGGGCTGTGTGTGTCTACACAAAAAAATAGTGCATAGCATTTGAAAGACCGGATAGAGGTTCCAATTTTGTTTAACAGTCGAAATTGAAAAATGCCATCTATTCTATGAATCGGTTTCTACTGCCTAGTAGAAATGGTACGGAAAATTCGAGAAACCATTGCCGCAAGATGGCGGTCTAAAATCCAAGGAAAACAAAGTGACATTTTGTATTGAAATTCATACAGAATATAATGTTTGTTGCTTCAATAAAAATATCTCAGAATGCCTGTTGTTCGGGGAAATAAATTCTTCATTTGGGAGCAAAAAAGCTAGATAAATACTCTATTTCCTTCACCGAAAATTGACTTTCTTTCGATCAATATTTCATAGGTGAATTTCATTAAAAATAGATATTTGATCCATAATGATTTTGAATTGTTTGATCTTATATAGGAAATTAACTAACAACAGACTCTATACTTAGTATCATTGTTAGATCCGACAAAGTTTTTCACAAATAAGGACAATAATTGGTGAAACGTAATTTTTTTTCAGTCCGCTGGATACTAAAATTGTTTTTCCGCTAGATTAACTATCATTTTGATTAATACACACACATTTAATGATAACGTTATCATTATCATTAATATCGCTGGATTGAAGAAGCCGACTATTTTATATGCGTATTTTTAATTATATTTTCTTATCTTTTCAACGACATTAATGATATTTGTTCTAGATTTGAAAATATCTATCACGGCCAGTAAAATCTGGAACAAAGCAAAATCCTCAAATTAAAATTTTTCTGTTTCTTATCATAATAGCTGTCACAGATTATATATTTTGTTTATTTGTTGCTTCCAAATTCTATGTAATTTATGTATCATTCAGTATATTTTTTTGTTCCATTTAGTTAGCTGTGAATGAGATATGTTGAAATAAAAAAGTTGTTGTTGTTGATTGTCAAAAAAGGTCAATAGACGTCAAAAAGGAAAATTTGATATTTTCTTGAAAAATAAAGTATCTAAGGAAATTGCATGGTCCTTCGAGCCGGATTAGATATTAAAATATAGTATATACAGTCCACAAATACGTACTGAATAGGAAACATGTCTGAATATCGAAGAAGATCTCAGAAATGAAATGCTGGCAAAACCAATAATTTTGATGATTATGTTCGATGGTCGCTGGCATTAGAGAGTAATATGCAAAGTATTCATGACACTGTTCAGTCAGAATCAAATATCTTCATGTCTTCGCATCAGCAAGGAGACGCAACTCAGACGCTGGAAATTGTCCAAACAGCTCCCATAAAAGAGCCGAAAGGTTCCGGATTTCATGTACAATCTAATAGAACTGGCAGTAGGGATGGAACAGATCCAGGATCAAGCAGGTATCCATCAAAAGTATCAGATTCTACTAGAAAATCGGCAAGGAAATCAAATGAATCCAAGGTATCTTCAAAGAGGGTAGAAATTGAAAGGAAGCGTTTGGCGTTGGAAACTGAGGTCGCGAGGACTGAGCTAATGAGGGAAATGAAATTACAATAGCTATGAAGTTGTGATTCATTGTTTGGAACGTTTGGTGTATTAATGAATATTACTGAAGTTTTTTCCCAACACCAAACCGATATTTTAACGCCTCGACACGTGTTTCGATCACCAAGTGATCATCTTCAAGAGGAAGATCAAACTTCTAGATTTTATATGCTGTGATAGATATTTTCAAATATAGAACAAATATAATTAATGTCGCTGAAAAGATAAGAAAGAATATTCAAAAATATGCATATAAAATAGACGGCTTCTTAATAACTTCTAATTTATTATATGCGAGCGTTTCGATAGCAGACTGTGCTATCATCTTCATGGCTCTACTCAAACCGAATCCCACTGTATTGATTGCAAATGTGTTCATCATTTGATCCTCTTTGACGAAATTGATCCTGGTAAATTTGGGAGAGTATCCCGCATTGTTCAGTAAAACGTTCAATCCATCATCTTTCACGATTGCCTCCACTTGCTTGGAGAAATCTTCAAATGTGTCCGTTTTTTGAACATCTAAAGGAGAGTGTCAAATCAATTATCAGGATTTTCAATGTCCCCTCTATTCAAAGACATATTCATGATATACATTTCCATATATATTGAAGAAGATTGTTGATATATGGAAACATGTCGTATCAATTCCATAACTTCTGCAAGAATTCAGGAAGTACAGAACGCCTGCATAACACTAATATTCAGCTTGAATTACAGAGATCATGTGAACCCTTCCATCAATCAACTTAATTGGTTAAAAATACAAAACAGAAGAGGATTGCATTTCGCTTGCTTCATTCACAAACTGATGAAAACACAACAACCCACTTATTTGGTAAATAAACTTTTTCCCAGACATCAGATACACTCAAGAAACCTTAGATTTAACAATAATTTTGACATTCCGAATCATAACAGCACTATCTATGAACGATCCTTCACGTATCATGCTGTAACAATGTATAATTCATTCAGTGAATCTTTGAAAAATTCACCACTAACGCTATTCAAAAGTAAACTTAAAACTGAATTACTTAGCCAACAGTGATCCAAACATAAACATTTGAATTTCAACAGCTTAAAACAGTTGAAGACAACTGTCCACTATATTTTATGATATTCGCAGCTATGTAGGAAATTATGTTGAAACTTTCCGGAAATTATGTTGGAACTTGCAATTCCTTTGTTTCATTCCGGAATTGGAATTTATTACTCGTCACAAAATACAATGACCACTATAGCCAACAGTCACTTATGTGTTTTTCTGTGTTTGATGAGCAAACTTCTCGATATAAACTCCGAATCGCAAATGATACATTTGAATTTTTTTGCGTCCGGTCTATCTGCGTGAAGAAACATCAAATGCCGATCTAACTGACATTTGAGTGGAGCTATGAAAGGGCAAATGTGACATTTGAAGAGAAATATCCCTGGAATGTCCTCGTGATATTTGAGGTGTTGCATGAGTTTCCATTTTTTTGCAGCACTGTAAAGACATTTGCTACAGGAATATTTTTTTTTGAAGCTTTCCTTGTGAGCTTCAACTCCATGACTGCTGAAAGTTTTGAAACAATCTGTCTCAAAGGGACATTTTTTGCAATGAAACCAATTTAGTTTCTCTGGATCTGAGCATGACGCTTCAACGGTGGGGTTTTCTTCTTGTGCGTTCATGTTGAATGTTGGTGTATCGATGTTTTCCATTATGATTCAAAGATATTAGCAGAGTTAGTACTATTCAAGAGTGTGATTTCGTTTTTTTTTGTTAATTACTATCGTTGGTATTTTTTAAATCAGTTTATATTTCTCGTTTCTCACAATGTATACTTTCAATTATCGATTCGAAATTTCGAATTTCTATTCACTATTTATTTACCCAAAAGTTAGGTTATTAGAAGTTAGTTTCATTAATTGGGTGTGTCTTTAGACATGTATCCAGCTACTAGTTCCGTAACTTCAATCATAGGAGGTAATGTATCTTTGGAATTTTATTTTAGTCAAATGGGTTAACCGAAAAGCAAACATGTTTATCAATATTTCTATTCCAAATTTCTTGTCACTGTTTGAAAATGTCCCAATAGGGTGGAACTGCAGTAACATTAGTTACAAATGAAAGTGGTAAAAAACATAAAAAGTTTTATTTCTCATTTTTCATAATATCAATATTTTTATATTCTTATGGTTTCAAAGAAGAATCGAGAAACTTTCAAGTAGTTCCATACATAACCTAAAACAATATTTTATGTCAATGTAATTACAATTCACATCTACAACACATTAACATCGTCATGTTGTAGAATACACAACAGTTTATCATCACACAAACAGCTTCATTGTATAAGAACGTTTGTTTTCACTTGATCACGTTCAAAAAACGTAACATAAGGTGGCATTCTTTTCGGTTATTTTTAGGAGCAATAGTATTTTACATCACTATCGAGTGAGCAATTTCATTTCGAATTCAATTTCAATTATTTTTGTGTAACTTGAACTCCATTAGACAAATTGTTGGTAACGATAAAGTTAAACTGGTAATTGTAACAAACGTTGAATGTTCCACACCTCCTATAGAAAAACTGGTTGTAATTCAAAGTGGAAATATTGAATTATTTTTTCTGTTATTTTTTGAAAGTTTGCGATCTGCAATTCGCAGGAAGAATGCGAATATTTATAAGCATGAATAAGCCTTGAAGTGTGAACTGACCTTAAGAAAAATGAATAAGCAAAGTTTTTTTTCCTGACCCGCGTTACAGTTGTTCAAGCCGTGTTTCTAATAAAAAGAAGAACTGGATTTTACTGTCATGGCAACCAATTCGAATGCCATCTGTCACTGTCATTATTATTTTAAATCATTTCAATAAATGTCAAAGATGAAGATGGCTGACGGTTCAACAATTTTGCGAAGAAATCGACCTGGTACAAAAGCCAAGGTATGTACAATGGAAGTTTTTACATTTTTCTAAAAAAATCACTATAAGTTTTTTATATACACGACGAGCTTGGGCGTATTTTTTTGAGACAGCTCATATACACATTGCAAGTCCCAAACATAATGCTTACATTTATAATTGTTTCAGGATTTTTGCCGATGGCCAGATGAATCTTTCGAAGAAATGGACAGTACATTAGCAGTACAACAGTACATTCAACAACTCATTCGTAGGGATCCGAACAATATTGATTTGATTCTGAAAATGCCTGACTCTCAAGATGAAGGCGTCTGGAAATATGAACATTTGAGGTAGTTTCACTTTATTCAACCACTGGGCTTTTAGGTTTTTCTATAACATACGTTTCTCATAATTTTTTTTCTGTAATGCATGATTTAAGACATGTAAAATCAAACAGAATTTTTCCAGAAAACGAGTAGGGCTTTTCATATGTCTTAAAGATGTCGACCCAAGCTGTCTCTAAAATAGTTGGACAAGTTTCAAAGATATACATGAAACATTCTAACGACTTATATTGTTATGTCTTGAAGACATCTATTCTAAATCCAGACCCAACTTGTTGCACAAATAATCTCTTTTGGGACATCCATAGGACTTGATTTCACTATTTAATAGTTTGTTTTCCCAGTTTGTATGTGTGTAGAAAAGATATCCATTCTTATTTTATTCATTTCTCTTTAAGAATATTGTATATTCAGACGAAAAATCAGAAATACTTTAACCTTATGTTGGTTAATTTATTTGAAATACTTGACCGATTCCAAAGAATACAATTCACACATGTGAACAGCGGTAGTTGATTATTGTATTATCAGTAATACAAATGTTCATAGAATGTTTCATCTGATAACTAAAAATGACATGAGTATTTTTTTCCGTGAGGAACTTCCAAAACTTATCTTTAAGATGTCCATTTTGTCTTTGACCGGTTATGGATCAAAACTGCATGTCTTTACTATACCGAGCACTGTTGGGGCCGAGGATAAATCTGTTGTCAATTATAGGCAATTCTGCATGGAACTCAATGGACTAGCGGTTAGATTACAGGGCGAGTGTCATCCAGAAACGTGCACACAGATGACGGCAACAGAACAGTGGATATTCCTATGTGCAGCACACAAAACTCCCAAAGAATGCCCTGCCATTGACTACACTAGACATACCCTAGACGGGGCAGCTTGTCTCTTGAATAGCAACAAATATTTTCCTAGTCGGTGAGTTTTTGTTATTATTATAATTATGTCCATATAATTCCATATTTTCCCAAACAATATTACTTGATTTTTCATTCCAGGGTTAGCATCAAAGAATCGTCTGTAGCCAAACTAGGTTCAGTCTGCCGAAGAGTATACCGAATCTTCTCTCACGCTTACTTCCACCACAGGTCGATCTTCGATGAGTTCGAGAACGAAACCTGTCTTTGCAAGAGGTTCACGCAGTTCGTGACGAAATACAACCTGATGTCCAAAGACAACCTTATCGTACCGATTTTAGAAGAAGATAACGCACCTGGGGAATCAGAGGCATAAACCCCATTTTAATCCAGAACATATGAAAAGGTCCTCAACTCATTTGGAACATTTTTATAACGTGGAACGTTCCAAAAAAGAGGTTACTCATTTTTTAAGTCAGATTTTTGTAGATCAGAACAAGTTGGCCACGTGGAAACCTTACCAAGTTTCGTAGGAAGGTGGGAGATTTGTTGATAGTGAAAAAGAAGTGTATGGAATAGTTGAGATTCTTAGAGTGTTCTGGGAAGCCCCAACATTTTTCCCTATTGCAATAATTTGATTTTAAAAATTTGTTCTTTCTTATCACCCTGTATATGAGGGGTAGTATGTTGTGAAATTTCCTGTATGATTAAATAAACCCCTTTATTTCTGAACTGAATAAAAGAAAGTATTGTTTGTCATAGCAAATTATGATGTTCAAACGCG
The DNA here is from genome assembly GCF_000500325.1 of Leptinotarsa decemlineata. NCBI lineage: Eukaryota > Metazoa > Arthropoda > Insecta > Coleoptera > Chrysomelidae > Leptinotarsa > Leptinotarsa decemlineata. The sequence continues at coordinate 5,658 of NW_019291710.1, read as the reverse complement.
TAGCGGGGACTCTCCAGTAATTTAATTTTTTTTTAATCACAACTTGGAATTATTTCTTTTCTAATTCAAAAATTCTAATTTTAAATCTTGAAATTGCTTTGAAAAGGCTGGTTTAGTTTGTCTGCCTCTGAATTTTTTTTGGCATTTACACCATTACTAGTGAACTGATCAGATTCAAACTCTACTACACTATAATTTGGTGTGTCCGGCCTGGTTGCCGGCGTGAACAGTAAACTTTTATATAGTACATTGTAGCTTAGCGTTAATACATACAGGTAGTTATTTGTTTTCCAATTTTCCAAGAAGTGGCTGTTAAAACGAATTTTGTTGTTTTTTCGAAGTCTCAACTTGGAATAATTTTTTTAAATTTATAACTCGGAAATTCTGACTCAATAACTTAAAATTCTATTGAAAAGGCTGAATATAACTTTGCTGGTTTAGTACATCTGCTTTTAAAATCTTTTTGGCACTTATTCTATTACTGATGAACTAACCTAATTGAAACGACTAAGCTATCATTTGTTGTCTCCGGCCTGGTTGTCGGCGTGAAAGGTACTGTTTTATATAGTACATTTTTGCTTAGTGTTTATACCTACAGGGAATCATTTTTTATACATTTTTTTACCTGTCCTTTTTTGAGTGTTCAATAATTCGTAATCGCATGATGAGAGAACTTCCCTTATAGATCGCAAGCCAATACTAAATACCAAATAACTTATAGAAATGTATGATTTTTATAGTTCACAAGTAAAAAATAATGGGAAAGTGAAAGCTGAGGTGAAAACCAAGTTGGGATAATTTGATGAAAATTCTTGTATGGCTTTTATAAGATACTAATCATGAATGGGATTTTTCCTAAGCAAACACCAACAAAAAAATGGGACAGGAAAAATTTTATTTTTCGGAAAAGTGACCTCCACGTGCAAAGGTGATATGTTCTAGGAGGACAGACGTGTACCACAGTGGCGAAGTATTTTTGCTTCTTGTATTTTTGCATCTCTTTAGGTGTTTTAATTCTACTCGTGAAATTTTGTTTATTTTTAGTCTCCCACGATTGTACGAAATTTGAAGCAGCCTTTTAATTTTTTTGAGCAATTTCAAACAGAATGGTGCATGAAAAAGGCAATGGCATTAAACCTTTGCCTTTTTTTGACAAATCGAGGATTTTTGTAGAAGTTGAGTGGTCTATACTAAACTCTACTATTTCTGCTGGAATTAGTGCATAGTTGAAATTTATTCTAGCTGGAGATTTGCTGTTTTTTTACTAAAAAATTGAGGTACTGAAAATGTTACATTATTTCCACAACTTTAATAACTACATATGCTTGACGTTATTCAAAAAGTACTAAACTTAATTCAGACTAGCAAACTGTGGTATTTTCATCAAAAGTAGTTAAAAACCGAACACGACTTGAAATCAGGTGTGGGATTTAGGCCACTTCTGATGACTCAGTAATCGAAAAACTATTCATACAGTTTTTAAAATGACCCGCATCCCATTGCTGGGAACCAAAGCAATATCTTCAAACTTGATGTGAACTCTGTCTCAAGAACACCAAATGTGATTCCGGGTACTGTCAGAAAAACTGTCTTGGTTTGTTCATAGCCAAGCGAAAAATTATGATTGTTTAATGCTTCTGTTGACTCCAAAAGTGTTCTTGATTTTTTTTTTTCAAAAACTTCCATCACCCTGAGTTTGTGAAAAACTATATTTTACACGCAACTTCTAGTATACCTTTCTAGGTAGTTTCGAAACTGTTCATACTGAACAAAGCGTTTTCATTGCATTTTATATCTAAGGTACGTTATCGTTCAATTGAAAGTGTATTTTTCTATTAATTTCTTTCGATTTGGCCGTACTTTTGAAAATAGTTTTTAAATATATATTTAGACGATTTTTTTTCGGAACAAAATGTAAAAAAGTAGTGTATTATGATGTGTATAAATTATTGTATTCACAAAAATGGTATGTATTAAAACTGTGAACTAACTAGTTATTAAAAATTATTTATATGAACTTTTTGTTTTTTCTTTGAATGAGCTGACCAGTGGCGTACGAATGGAATTTCAATGCTTGCTGTTTGAGTGATGATTCTGAAAAGAAAACTTGAATGAAAGTAATTTTTTTGGCGAGATGATTTTGGAGAACTTTTTACAGGTGTAGAAATTCACCTCAATAAATGAAAAAAGAACTTAAACACGTTTCGCTCTTTTGTCAACACGTGTTGCGATTTTGTAAACACGCATTGCGAATTTGTGAACACGTAATGCTGTTTTGTAAACACGTATTGCGATTTTGTAAGAACCCACTGCGATTTTCTTAGTACGTGTTACGGTTTTGTAGACAGGCATTGCGAATTCGTAAACACGCGTTGCTGTTTCTGTAAACTGGTGTTGTGGTTTTGTAAACACGTGTTGCAGTTTTTAAAGAACGCATTGCGAATTTGTAAACACGCCTTACTGTTTTATAAACACGTACTGAGGTTTTGTAAACGAGTGTTGCGGCTTTTTAAACAGGTGTTGCGATATTGTACGATATCGCACACATTGCGAGTTTGTAAACACGCGTTGCTGTTTTGTAAGCAACATCCATCAAAGCGGTCGGGAGTGCGAGAGAAGGGACGAGTCACTCGAATGCTCGGCAAGCTGCCCAAGTGATACCTGAGATGTGTGTTGCTGTGAAACGTCTTTAGTGTAACGATATTGCCCACTAGGATTTGAGACAGAAAAACCTACTTGGTCAGAGCTATTTTTCGTGGTTTTTGATCGTGGTCTGCAGGTTTTTAAGCCTGACGGTTCCTCTACTACTGCAGTAGACATTAAAGGCGATGTAACGGCGACCATTACCACATCGCTTTTGATAATGTCTACCGCAGTAACACTAGGAACGTCAAGCATAAAAACCTGCAGACCACGGCCAAAAAACCCGAGAAAAAGTTTTTACACAGTTATATCCGGCCGTGAAAGTTTACATGTTTTGATGAAAAGTACTTTATTCAAAACAAATTGCTGAAATTCTCAAGGTGAGCAAAAGTCGGTTCGATTTAAAATATTTGCTTTCTTTATTTACCAAAAACATGCAAAAGGAGAACATTCACATTCATGTCACAGGAAATACAGTCCACCTAAATTGATACTCAACAATTTGCATTTGACCAGGAGTTCGGCGACCCCATCCTTAAGGCCACATTGGCTTCCCGTACAGGGCCTTTAGTCCCCTGGCCGTTCCCCTATCCACCACCTGGGGACGCGCCCGATAGTTAGCCCAACCCACGGGAACAATTTGCATATTTTTACACAAAAAAAAATACTATTTACATAATCCCATGTATTATTCCTACTTCCTGTTGCATTTGATGGTACCGATTTCAAAATTGGAATTGGTGTCATCATTCTATACTGCTCATCGACAAACGTCGAAAAAAGTGATCCAGTTCTAATCTGTAGGAAAAGTGTATTCGTTGGATTCATTTCATCCGAGAGATGCAATTCTCTCTCAAAACAAAATGATGAATGTGAAATTAAACAATCATTTCATAAAAGGAACAGTTCAATTATTGAAGAAAATACGCATAAAGTGTATGTATACTGGGAAAGTCAAACTTCATCCATTTATCCTGCTGAAATATTTCACCATTCCAGTTTCTTTCCCTCCCAAGAGTAGAATCCCCCATTGTGTTCTTCAGACAGATTTTTTATCACGGAGATCATCCCTTCGACACTAGTGTCTATGTCTATTGGAGCCTTTGAACCTCCCATATCGGTTTTAACCCATCCAGGATGCAGGCAAACTGCTAGAATTCCATCATTGTTCAGATCGACACTCAGGGATTTTGTTGAGATATTCAAAGCTACCTGAAAAAATCATGGAAGAATGATATTAGTGTTCATGTACAGAAATATGTTTTTTTTTTAATTGAGTTAAATATTAAATTTTGCTTCGCAAATATTCAACATTGTATCTACTTCAAAGAAGACACCTTAGGAAATGTTTTACGTTATATATTCTGGGGATTAACGAAAGAAGTTGCAAAGATTGGAATGATATCATTCTAAAAGTTGAATTATTTTTTTATCGATTATNATTTCCTGAATACCACTCAATTATTGATATAAACAGCAATGTACTTACTTTTGAGCATCTGTATGGATAAAATCCACCATCGTCGTTCAGGCTGATAGATCCCAGAATAGAACTCATGTTTATGACAGCTGATTTGCTACTGCCAAGTGGTAGATCGTAGTTGGCCTCTGATGCCCTTTTCAACAATGGAAGAAGTGCCTAAAACAGCAAGAAACTTACCAATTTGTAGAAAACGGACTTTTTTACGATTGGAAAGCTCTTCCATTTCAGATATTTGGAATCACGATTAGTCTTACGAGAGACTCCAGCCCATTCCCAGTATATTTTTTATCGATAAACAAGTATATTGACGAAACATAAAGTTAAGTGGATATGTAGTAAAAGTACCAAAAAAGTGAAATGACTGAATAATATGTCAATTGAATCTTCTGTTTGGTAGCTTATTGGGTAAAATATAGTCATAAAAGATATACCTACTGATTTCCAAATAATCCTCTGGCTTTGCATATAGATCTATTTAAAGATGCGAAGTATGCATTTCTTTCCATTTTCAATTGAAAGCTATCATTTATTTTTTCAAATTCATGTTTCTACCACCACAAACGAATAATTATTTCATAAGTTCTAATATTTGAAAAAAATCAATGACAAACAAGTTATGAAAGACCTATGAAGGTATTGAGTCTTTCCATAAGTTTTGTCAGTTTTTATGAGTCTACATGAGGTATGGCGCTACAAAAACACATATTGCATTTGAATGGACTTTTTAAAAAAAACTAATATTTCTACTGAAAACTTTGATCGCAGCTCTGTTCAGAAAGTAGGCTGATTGAGTATAATTTTACCATGTTGAAGCTGTCGAACAATAGTTACACCAACATGTAGTTAGGTAACTTTTTTTTCACCTTCAAAGTCCATCTTTATGTTTTCAAATTTTTGTCTTTATATATCTGAGAAGTTGGCTTTGTGATTCTCCACCTTTATATAATGAATATGGGAAACTTAAAAAAAAGGAAGATAGTGAATCATGGTGAATTTCATCAGTTCGGATACATTATCAACCACCTTCAAACAAATAGTAAATCATATTGCCTGAAATTCCATAATAATAGGCACTAAAATCCAAGAAATATTATTGCAGTATTTTGCAGACTTTTCAATCTGTCTTACAAGAAAGGGGTTTTTCCTTCTTGCTGGAAGACTGCTCGCGATCAACCTTTTCCAAAAAGGGCAAGAAAACTCTTCCAAATATAACTATAGACTAGTCGCTTTGCTATCAGTGACATCAAAAATCATGGAGAAAAACGTGAACCACCATATTCTTAAATATTTGGAAGGTTTTGACATCTTGAGCGACCAGCAATATGGCTTTATAAAGCTCAAATAAAACCTTTTCCGAAGTATTGTTCTTCTGTATGGAGCTCCGCCCCTAAGCATACCCTGAAGCTGCTAGATTGTTGCCCCTAAGCATACCCTGAAGCTGCTATCCAGGTTGTGATACTATATATTTTCTCATCTTTCATTTGAATCATACACACGCAGCTAGATGGTCATAGAATAATGTGAATTCCAAA
>NW_019291709.1:0-70037 GCF_000500325.1 Leptinotarsa decemlineata | reverse complement strand
TTAGGGCAGACCTTGCAAGAAAACGGCTACATTTGCAGAAAGAGAAAATTCTATTTCACCAACACAACGCATCGTCTCACACCTCAGCGAAAATCCACGAACCATTGTTTGAACTGCTTGACCATCCACCTCACTCACCAGATGTTGCCCCAAGTGACTTCTTTTTGTTTCCTCATCTGGAAATTGCGCTCGGAGGACAGAGATACTCGTCAAATGAAGAGGCAATCACCTTTGTGAACAATTATTTTGCAGAGAAAAACGCCGAGTACTATTTGGACAGGTTGCAGAGAAGGAGGCATCGCTGGGAGAAGTTTGTAGAGTTGAAAAAAAGAGTATGTTGAAAAAAAACTGAAAAAATATCTTGTATCTCTGTTATTTCAAAAACTTTTTACACCTCCCTCGTATATGAACATCAATATGAAATGTGTTCAAAATAAGGAGGGTCAGATGGGAAAATCGACAACTGCAAGAGATACGAAATCAGTTATATCAAGAATGTAAAAATTTAAATAATTCCAAAAATTATCTATAAGTGTGATTTCTTCTATTATTATTAGCGAGTATTTCTTGAAGACGAAACGTCAGATTCAAAATCTGAATCTCATTTTGATCGACTTTTACGGTTTCTGACTTTTCCATGTTGACCCCCTTCATATTGGAATTCCATAACTGACCGTATATCGTAACAATGCTTGTTTGACTGCGGAAACATAAATTTTTCCACCTCTTGTACCTCTTGAGGAGAAATCTAACGTGCTTTCGGAGTCTACATACTACTTTTTGGAATCAGCCCCTGTACAATCGATGAGTTTTTCCCTTTCCTACATCAGTGAAAATTGTTTTGTATTATTTTTCTCTATTGCTGGTTTGTTCACTCACTTGTTTTAATACCTCTTGGGCATTATGACTGTGTGTTATATACTTGTATTTTATATATGTATTTGATAGATAATGACTTATCCAATAACTTTTCCAAGCTCATTTGAAATAAACGAAACAAACAACACGCTTTTCCTCTGGCATGAGTATCTACTCAAAAGATTAGGTGGAAAATTCCAACCTGTGGGGAGAAAATCTTCCGCTCCAAGGGGAAAGTTCGGAAGATGCTAACAACCGAGAGAAAAATCATCCGTAACATTCACGACTTCTCCCTCTCAACCAAATATACAATAATGTCAATCACACACTCATCAACTCGAGACTCTAGCAGGATTTTTGAAACCGATACGCCTATCAAACTGTCAACAGCACAAACACCGCTATCATCGCTACGTTGTCCATTTCCTGAAAATCACGTGAAACGATCAAAAGTATCCCGAACAAGAAGCTCCTGTTTCCTCAGCCGGACTCCAAGGGGCCCTGAAGCATATCTCTGAATAGTTCCAGTCCCTCTTGGATGAGTTCCTGCTGACGATCAGGTAGCAGACAGTCCTATAGCTCGAGGTGAGGATTGAGTGAACTCAAAGCCACATCAGAACTGAAGCCCTTCAGAAAACCGACTCTTGCTATTTAAACTACGCTACTCAAGCAAGAAGAATATTGAAATCGAAGAGGACGGCATAATAATTTCCAACCCACAGCATATTGCTGAAAAATTCAAATACTTTTTTGAGAATACAAACGCCAACATTGTTCTACACAGAAATACAGAACGGTCAAATGATTTCTATTTGAAAAATGTTAACTTCAACAATATCAATTCCTTTTTTTGCACCAATAACAGAAATTGACGTTTCACATTGTGTTTCGAAACTAAAACCGAAATTTTCAGGAGGCAATGATAATATTTCAATGATACTGATCAAAAAAACTATTGAACATCTGAAAGTACCCTTAACATTTTTATTCAATAAGTCATTAATTGAAGGAAAATTTCCCGAGTGTTTCAAAACAGCAATTATTATACCCATCTTCAAAAAGAGTGACAAATTGAATATCAACAATTACCGCTGCATCTCATTACTTTCATGTTTTTCAAAGTTATTAGAGTGGATCGTAAATAAACAAATAAGTACCACCACCTCCATAATATTTTGGTAAATTCACAATTCGGATTCAATTCTGACTCGAGTACGTCCAACGCTACATTTGCCTTGGTTGAACGCATTTATCAAACAATAGAAAACAAATAGCATTGTCTAGAAACTTTTTGTGACCTCACCAAGGCGTTTGATTGCGTCGATCATGAGTTACTGCTGGAAAAACTTTATTACTACGGTTTCCGCGGATAAGTATATAACTGGTTTCGTTCTTACCTACTTCATCGCAGAATGTCAGTCAGAATATAGCATTTCAATCAAAATATCAATTAATTTCTTGACCATTACTCCGATATAGGGCACATTAAAAATGGTGAACCACAGGGCTCAGTATTAGGACCAACTCTGTTTTTATTATATATTAATGACCTGACATTCAATTTTCCTGCAGCACACTTTTCACTGTTCGCAGACGACACCAGTATGATCGTTCAATAATTCGATCAGTCCAATCTTCATAACACATACAGGACTGGCTTTCTGCTAACAAATTACATCTCAATCTCTCTATTTGATATTCAAATCAATAAAGAGGTCATTATTCCGACAAATTCTACAGGATTTTTAGGCATCCATTTGGATTGCAACCTGAGATGGACAGAACACATTAGTCAACTGAGCAAAAAACTCCACAAGTTCCTTAATGCAATTCGAACTATCAAGCAAAACTTAGACGTATCAGCTGCCAAGACGGTCTATTGTGCCAACTTTCACTCCTCAATGCAATACGGCATCGAATTCTGGGGTAATTTAGAATATGCAAAAAATATTTTCATTGTTCAAAAAAGGCAATACGAATTTTATGTAACCTTACACAAAGAGACTCCTGCAGAAACCATTTCCAGAAATTAAATATTCCAAATTCTATAATACATATATTCCCAAAATAGTTCTCACTATTCATAAGAGGAGAACCGAACTGACGAGACCTGCAAACGTACATTTCTACCCAACAAGAAATCAAGATTTTTTACTACTCACATACAGGTACGACAGATCAAGAAAAGGGCCACTTCACACAGGCATTAAGGTGTACAATAAAATTCCTGACAAATTCAAATAACTTAAGTTAAAAAATACCTGAAACAGTACACCTATTACAGCCTGAATGAATTTTTTCAATCAATAGACTATTGAAAATGTGTTACGTATGCGAAATCTGTTGAATTTGGATAGCACTGGTTAACTGATATTATTCACATACATTACTTTATATAATTATCATCGGGACCAACCCTATAATACTACAGATACATTTCAGTTTTCAGTTATATCAATTGGTGATAGTTTCCTCAAGCCTTTTTAGGCCAAAATACCGCAACAAATGCAGACAATGTGTTTATGATAAATGTAAATGTATTCATGTAAGTAGTATTTCACGGAAATAAATGTTCTGTTCTGTTCTGATGTTTTTGTTTAGTATCTGTATACAGCCACCTCGAACTGAAAACAATTTCATTAATTCTGGAATTCTTCAGAGGCACTGTACTCTTTGAAATACACTTCACAGACTATCGTCAAGAGTCGAAACTTGTGCGAGGAACTAACAAGTTCTTACCTTTCAACATGTGATTCCTAATACGGGTTGGATGATTGGAAGTGGAGATCGATCGTCTGGCCTTGCGGCTTGAACTACCGATTTCCACAGCAGTCGATTGAGTGAGTGGAGAAAGCCACCCACGTTAATCCACCAGGCTACCGTAAAGAAACATGATTTTTCAGGCTGATTTTATTATGGTGTTACATTTATTGTCTTTCAGAATAACTTCTAGTCATTCTGTCCTCTAGAGAGTCAATATAAACAGACTCATCACCACCTGTTGTATTCAGCGTTTTTCCTAATTTTTCACGAACATTTCATAATTATACTAGAAGTTCAACCCCCTTGTGATTCGGTCTATCACCTAATAATTCCATAAACATGTATGTAATTTTTTTATATCTAACCAACTGGGAAACACAAACACAAAGTCGTAACCATCAGTTGAAGATACACTCGACCCGTATAAATGGAATTCATAGGAGTGCGTGAAGCCTGGAAAATGGTCTACGTCTACCTTGAAGGATACGAATAAAGCTCTGGAGTGGTACGTTTAACTAGACCGCAATGGCACTTCTGGGATTTCAATATATGCAGAAAAACCTTCAACAAAAGAATCGAGCATAACGGAAAAATGGTAGATGAAGTGACTCGAAAAGAAATATTGAGATGTATTTCAGTCAGGTCGGGATTGTGTTCTTAATTAGATTTCGGTGAAGTGGGGTGTTTACGGTGATGAGCTTCGTGTGAAAAATTGCCTCGTCAGAAGTGAAATACGAGTTGATTGATTGTTAGAAGGTGATAACTTTCAATTCTGAAGGTTCCCTTAGTAGATAAATATTTCGTGTTCTCCTTCTAGCAAATAGTTTGACTGGAATTCAATAATACTTATCAATTTGAGATTATCTGATGCGGAACATAATCAAAATAGGGTCTTCATGGTCTGCTTCCACTTCATCCCATTGCTTTGGATACACTTAGATTCATTTCTAGTTGTATGTTTCAAATATTTGATAATGTCAAAACCATGTTGAAACTAACACAAATTCACAAAGAAAATAAGAAGAAAGTTTGGCAGCATTGAATTCAATAGAATTAAACAGAATGAATAAGTCATGTGATGTGAACACATCAATGAAAATAGCTATTCAGAACTAGCTTGGCATGTGGCTTCATGAAACAAGAGGAGATCACTTCCTACAGATTTGAATCTGGAATATTGCTTTAAAAAATTATTAGAGAGTGCAGACTTTGAGTTCATTTCGAATTGTTTCACTAATTTAAACAAAAAAAATCTCAAAATCAACAAAGCTCTGATGAAGTGCATGTCATCGTACTTGAAAAGGGCGCCAATAATCTCGCACCAGTATTTTGCAGACTTTCCAACGTTTCTTACAAAAAAAGAGGTTTTTTCTTCTTGTTGGAAGATAATTCGCGTTTAGTCTAAAACGGCCAAATATTGCTTTGATGACGACATCACAATTGTCTCGTCATTCTACTTGGATTTCAGGACATCGGTTGCAGATGCACATCTTCACCAGCAGCAGGAGGTTGCATATCTTGATGAAGACTAGAGGTAAAATTCAATACCACGGAAACCCAGGCATAGACTTTCATCAAAAAGTATAAGACTTCTGAAACGGTATAATGATGTCGAAATAGACAATTTCGCTTTCTGCTCCCATAAGTTTACTGGGGCTTGAAATGGACATCAAAATCACGTCGCTAGAATTGTGAAGGCTACTTCTCAAAAGCTTGAAACACTGTTCTGAACCAGAAAACTGTACACACCTCAGCAACTTTTGATGCTTTATAAAGCTCAGATCAGACCTTCTTTGGAGTATTTTTTGGAGTATCGTTTTCATGTAGATAGGAGACATGAATATCACTTGCAACCTCGATAGTCTGGAATATCGGAGAGAGGATGGAGATTTGTTTCTCTTCCATAGATACTTTCACGGAAGGTAAACATATAAGAAATACGTAAGGAACTGTGTCTGCTTATCGTTTTAAGGTTCATCTCAGTACACCTCGAACTTCACCGTTTAAGAACTTTTTCATTTCGTGAACTACGTTTATGTGGAATAACCTTCCTGAGAACGTGTTTCCAAATGAATTCAATCTTCAGCGATTAAAATCAACGTAAATCGCTACTCCCGCACAGCCACCGCTCTTAAATCACCTTCAGATTTTTCCTGTAATGCTTGTGTTTTGTCTTGAATGTTGGACCATAAACCATTCACAGAATTACTTCAAACGGACAAGATTACATTTTCATAGTACCATTATGTCAGTAATTTTCACCCTCATACGAAAATGTGGACTTTATATGTGAGATACATCTAATGCATTTCATTAGTTTGGACTTCCATTGTTCAATATAATATAAATTGATTTGAAATTCCTGAAAGAATCTATAAAAATCAAAAAGTTTAGCTAAAAATAGCGATTATATTAGGCAAAGAATAACTGAAATCACAATGGAATGAAATAGAAGCAACATTTAAAACTTGAACTATTAACAAGAACTATTCCAAGCCAAGTAACCTCACGACGTTTCGATTGTATCCACAATCGTCTTCGGGTGATGACTGGACTTCCTCCGAGATCTGACTATTTATATGCCATTCGAGTGCTTTCATCTATTCCCTCTTTCCTCTCTCCACTTCATCGGTTTTAGCGGGAGCTAACTGTTTGGCGGGAGTTGGTCGTATTCCGCTTGATTATAGGTTTCCATATGTTGCGTATCTCTACGCTAGCTTGGCTGAATCCATTGTTGGCAACAAAATTTCAGCTTGCGACCACTTGATGTATTTTTTGATGAGTCCAAACATGCTCCGCTATTCCTGATTTGCTGGTTTCCCCTCGCTGTGTGTGTTTCTTGTGCTCGGCAATGCGAACTTTTGAAGGTATCTTAGTTTCACCGATATATGATTATCCGCACTAGCAGGGTATCCGTAAATGCAATTCTTGGAATCGCAGAGTGCGTTTGGTGGCTTGGTTTTCGTAAAGCTGCTACTGATAGTGTTCCCAGATTAGAAGCAGGTTCTGATGTTATAGTTGAACCCAATTCTTCTTATTCTTTCTGACAATCCTCTGTAGGATGTAGGAAAGTAAACTTACTGGTTGTGGCGAATTCTCTTCCATGTGAGGCTCTTACTGTCTTCTAGCCAAAGTCAGTTCCACCATCACTTTGAAGTAACCATTCAGTTGAAGGTAGTTTTTGATGATGCCTAGTTCCTTTTCGAGGCCGTTCTTTGTATTATAGAGCCCGAAAGCACGGTCTAGTAGAGTCCTGATGATTCCTCTCTTAGTCGATCGATAGTGATTGTGTTACTGGTTTACTGTCCAGTGTGAGTGAGTTTTCGGTATACAGAAGTTCTCCATAGAGTGTTGGTCCACTTCACCAATTCGTTGTGGACTCCCTTCTCCAATGTGAAAGTAATTCCATGATTACTTGTATCGCTAATCATGGAATTACTAGGATGCTGCTATTTCCGACTGAAGGACAAATTATTCACACAAGATGCTAATGGGATCACCACTTTCACCGGTTATATCCAACATATATATGAAGTGGTTTGAAACACTGGCCTTCGAAGAAGCCCACGAGAAGCCCCCAATCTGGTTGAGATACGTTGACGACACTTTCATGATATTGAACCATGGGAATACAGAACTGGACACCTTCCTGAAGCACATCAACAACGTAAGTCCTATCATCACTTTCACAATGGGAAAGGAAGTCCACAACGAATTGCCATTCTTAGACGTATTGGTGAAAGGACCGACACTAAATGGGAAACATCTGTATATCGAAAACCCACTCACACAGGACAGTATCTGATCCAGAAATCCAACCACCATCAATCGACTAAGAGAGGAATCATCAAGACTCTACTAGACCGTGCTTTCGGGCTTTGTAATACAAAGGAAGGTCTCGACAAGGAACCAGACATCATCAAAAATGACCTTCAACGGAATAGTTCCTCCAAAGTGATGGTAGAACAAACTTTGGCTAGAAGACAGCAAGAGCCTCACAAGGGAAAGAAGCCGCCACAACCAGTACTTGTACTTCCCTACATCAGAGAATTGTCGGAAGGGATAAGAAGAATTGGGTCCAAGTATAATATTAGAACCTGGTTCAGATCTAGGAACACTATGCATAGCAGCCTTATGAAAACCAGGCCACTAAATGACCTTATGAATTGTCAGATCTCGGAGAAAGAAGTCCAGTCTTCACCCGAAGACGTTAATTGTATTTAATTTCATGTATCTAAATAACTTTCAACGAAAATCTCACCAATAAACCAGAGCCTCGTAAGTTCACTGGTAACAATTTAGATTTCGTAGATCCTCAACATTGGTAATGCAGGCTGAAAAATATCTCATAATACTCCGATGATGTTTATTCTTTCTGTTCAGAAGAGGAAATGATTTTCATAAATTAGGGTTTAAAAAAAAAGAATTGATGGAACTTTCCTTTCGAAAACATTACTATCATCTTCATGGCTCTCTACAACATTTCATGCTTTTCATTACTTCCATAGCGTGTCTCATCATCTTCACCGTGTTAGGGATCACAATGTCTATCACAAATTTTTCAGATTTTGAAATATATTTCCAAAACCTTCGAATCTCTCTGAAAATATAAAATTACCTGGTCAAACTCCAACAACTATACCATAATGATTCATTCATTAGTGATACATTGAATTACAGTGCAATTCAAATCCCATACTTCACTCACCTGATTTATCAGCAATTTATTCGGAGCTATCGTTGTAAATAATATTAGAGGTTTAGGAAGGAAAAAAATTCATCAGAAATGAAACCCAGAAATTTTTCTCTAAACATTTATTCATAATGAACTTCATGAAGGGTAGTTGATATATAACATAGTTATATCAATCATTGAATTTGAACATTACATCGAGATTCACACTGATTATACTTATTGCTTCTTCTATAAACTCTCTTCAACACCACTTGTTTCACTTTAAAGAAAAATAGAAAGATTATACAGTAGCATAGCTAAAAAGTAATCGAGAAAATAATTCTGTCATCAACAAACTTCGTTTTTTACAATTGTTTTATTTCATTTGGAATATTCAAATTCCTTTTGTACAGACGATGAAATCGTATCAAAGCATTAACTTTTTCCCAAAAAAACTGTTATATTCCATCTAAGTTTCATCTGGTGAACCTACTTCTTCCAATATACATCAATTTAAGTCAAGTCATTAGTGATATTCTCGCTGAATGAATTGAACTTCGCCTTTTATTTCCAATATATTATTTATAGGTAAAAATTATGAGAAATATGTTTTTTTTGGAAATAATAAAGACCATTATTATTATTATTATTAAACAAGTGAAAGTGAAACCAACTGCCACAGGTTCTATTAAAATAGGATCGTGAACTTTAAGATGGTCTACCTTCCACTAGCTTTTAATAAAATTTTATCCAATCATGAAAATAACGCTGATAGTATCATACAGGGGTGCTTCATTCTTTCCAATTGAATGTTTTGGTGACTTCTTACGAAGGTTTCAATTATTCACTTCAGACTAGCAAAGCACTCAATCGTATATACTAGATGAGCTGAAAAATTCGTGTGCTAACGCACAGATGGCGATACTAGTGATAAAACCATAGGATTTTCAGTTAACCTCATCCTTCAACAGACACCTATACAAATTTCACAGCTGCCGGACTATTAGTTTGTGGGATAAAACATTTTGCGTGAAGTAACTTTTGTTACTTCACCGAATTCATGTGTCGATATGAGACAATGGATGAAACATAGCTCAATTATTTCACAGCAGAATCAAAACGATCGTCATCTGAGTGGACTGCACCTGGTGAACCGATTCCAAAGCGTGCAAAGACGTAACAGTCGCAGTCGGCTGGTAAGGTTATGATATCAGTATTTTGGGATGCGCATGGTATAATATTCATCGATTATCTTAAAAAGAAAAAAAAAACACCAATAGCGACATTGCATAGCGGTAATGGAGGGTTCAAAGGACTAAATCGCAAAAAACGGCCTCAATTGAAGAAAAATAATGATAATAATGGTTTTTATTGGGTGAAATAGAATATAACATCCAAGAGGCGAAGTTAAAAACTACAGTGTGGAACACTACAGGTTTGTTCTACCACTTAACTGGCAACAAAAAAAATATAACAAATACAAAAAACCGAAAAAGAAAATGAAAAAGAAAGAAAGTAATGCATTATATACCTGATATCAATGACCATTCGAATAACAACAAAAAAAAATATACATATGGATAAATTATTTAGCATTCAATTTTGTTCACCTCGTCGTTCAATTTTCAATTTTTGCCTAAAAATACCTATTTTAAAATGTTTTGAATGGGGGGGAAGTTTATTGTAAACGTTGCATATCTGATACGAAAATGATCGCTTGAAAAATTCATTAGTGTGTATCGGAGGAGTTGATAACCCTTTGTGGCGTACATCCAAGTTGTGTACGTCAGTCCGAAAAGTAATTTTATTATATAGATAAGTCGCAATTTTATTGCTGAAAACCTTATGATAGAAACACGCTGTGTGTAACGACCATCGGTTATCCATATTGAGCCAACAAATTTCCGACAGCTTTCATAAGATTCTGTTTCTTCTACGTACCCCATGATTAAGGCGAAGGCAGGAGTTTTGAATCTTTTGGAGTCTTTCTGTTCCTAATTGTGAGGCTTGGTCCATAGAGTACATCTGCATAGTTTAAAATCTATTTAAAATCTATTTTTTCGTTAACCAGCTGTCGCACCCCTACGAACGACAACCCTTAGAAGTCAAAACTTGTGTGAGCTAAGGATTAACGAGGTTTTACCTTTTAACGTGTGATTCCTAACACGGATTGGACGATAGCAAGTGAAAATCGATCGTTCAGACTAGGGCTTGAACCACCGACCAACACGGCAGTCAATTCGAGTGAGTGAACAAAGCACCCGCGTTGAACCGCCTGGCTACCGACCATTAAAGATGAAAGAACGAGACTGTCACATAGAATAATTTTTGTGTTTTTAGGGAGGAATTTTCCATTTCCGTAAATCAACCATGGCAAAATTGCCTCCAAGGCAACTATATTGCATTTTGTAATTTCGGGTATTATATTCGTTTTCATCCTCTTATGCTTGTCACAATAAATCAGGTAAATTCCTTCATACACTCATACAAAAACTGCAGTAATAATGTTTAGGAAGTTGCAACTTATGCACTGATATGTGAATATCGCTTTCATCATTTATTTTCTTACTCTGGAAAAAGGAATGAAAATTGTGATTGGGCATACAGATAAGTCAAAATGTATTGATACAATTTCTTCAGATTCGACAACGTCGATATTATGTGGTATCAAACTTTAGTAACTTTACAGTGGAAAACTTCAGTTTTCCTATCATTATTAGCCTTCCCATCAAACATGATGGCTCGAAAACTTTATAGCTATTTTCTGAGATTTACTCTTGAAGTTTAGATTGTCATTTGTGGATAGTAATGTTTCCTAAGTACATATACTTTCTGCTAGGGAATTGTACATCGATGGTTCCAGATTAGAATGCCAAGTTTATTTCATTGGTAAAATATAGCTTCTGATGGGATACAATTCGAAAACAAAAATCACTTGTAAAATATTTTTTCGGACATTGCAATCGTGCCAAGCAAGTGTGCCTGAGTTGCACTATTTTTTCTATTTATGTTATTTAAATGTAAATAATACGTTATTGGAATACCGGATATCGACGAATCTATTAGAGTTTGAATTTTTGAATAAAAAAACCTGTATATTTTCACATCTTTGGATTTCTGAGACGATTCTCGATCAAAATTCGATATTTATGAAAGATTTCAATATTATATCTTGGTGGCCGTAATCGTGAAGTTTTAGTAATTGAAGTGATAGAAGAATTGGCAAAATTACATTTTCGTGACAATTATTTCTCAACTGGTAATCATTTTTGACGAGCACTATCAGAAAAAAAGACATACATTTTTGAGTATTATTTCAATGAAAAATCGAAATGGAATTAAGAGACTTTCACTGTGTGATCATGAAGCTCACGATACTGTTATTAATAAATTCAGTGTTTTGTTCCTCAAAGAAGACCTGATAGAAAAAACGGAAAAAAATTGTATAATCTGCATCCACGGCACATTCGATAAAAATAAACGAATCATTATCCAGTACTTCCGTCAATAATATTTCATTCGTGTTCTCAATTCCAATTCAATCACAAATAAATTAATATTGTTAGATTCGACAAAAAGTCTCTTTTTCCGTTAAGTGTGGGTCGTAAAATAATCGATATATGAAAAATAATAGTAGGACACGAACATGTTATTTTTCCAACTTGTCTCATCCATTTTTATTATACTCGTCACTGAAACTTTGCGAATGTTATTTTGTGACATCGACATACGTCATGAATTTTCATCAAGTATTGGCCAATTCCATCACATATCCTATACACTCATGTATTGTCTCAAAGAAAATAAAGGTTATTGAAAATGAAATAATGAAAATGTCTCACTGTTGTCGTTTGAAAAAATCAGTCGCAGATAATTTCCATTGTGAGAAACAACCGGTATCACTTCCACCCTCTCGTCGAGGTGAAATACACCTCATTCAGAAAGTGATTGAACTAATTTTTTGAGGCTTCTTTATTTCTTAATTTGATACAGTGGTTATCAGGAGAATTCGTAGTGAAGGAAAGCTGATAACAAACTTCCAAAGATAATTTTCCACTGTACGATATAAATTGCTTCACTCGCTTATTCGTAATTCGTTCTCCGAAAATTTGTGCTTTTAATAAAGAGTAATCGTCGTGTTCGCTCTGTTTTGTTGAAAGCAGAAGTAATCAATTCTCCGCAGTAAATTATCTATCATATAAAATGTTTGAAGGTGGTTGACAATGTTTCGTGGTGTATTTCATCAGTTCGGACTTCCATTGTCTAATATAATATACATTGATTTTAAATCCCTGAAAAAAATAAAAAGATTAATCAGAAATAACAATTTTACCAACACAAAAATTGAAATTACAGGGAAATAACATACAAGCTACAACCAGAAAATAAAAAATTGCTCTGCTATTACGGATTTGCTGATTTCTCCCCGCTGTGTGTGTTTCTTGTGCTCAGCAATGCGAACTTTCAATGGCCTCTTAGTTTCACCGATGTATAATTCTCCGCACTCGCGGTAAATGCAATTCTTGGAATCGCAGTCCGCGTTTGGTGGTGGCCTGGTTTTTGTGAGGCTCTTACGGATAGTGTTCCCAGATCTGAAGTAGGTTCTGATGTTATATTTGGACCCAATCCTTCTTATCTTTTTCGATAATCCTCTGATGTAGGGAAGTAAAATTACTGGTTGTAGCGGCTTCTCTTCCTCGTGGAGCTCTTGCTGTCTTCTAGCTAAAGCCTGTTCTACCATCACTCTGGAGTAACCATTCCGTTGAAGGTCATTTTTGATGATGCCTATTTCTTTTTCGAGCCCTTTCTTTGTATTACAGAGCTCGAAAGCACGGTCTAGTATAGTCTTGATGCTTTCTCTCTTAGTCGCTTGATGGTGGTTGGATTTCTGGTTCAGATACTGTCCTGTGTGAGTGGGTTTTTGATATATACATGTTTCCCGTTTAGTGTCGATCCTCTTCACCAATACTTCTAAGAAAGGCAATTCGTTGTGGACTTCCTTCTCCATTGTGAAAGTGATGGAAGGACTTTGNGAATAATATTTTTTAATTTTCAGCTTTCATTAGTATTTCAATTTTTTATTTTCTGGTTGTAGCTTGTATGTTACTTCCTTGTAATTTCAGTTTTTGTTTGAATAAAATTGTTATTTTCGGTTAATCTTTTTATTTTTTATTTTTTTTCAGGGAACTGATGAAATATATCATATAAAATGATGATATTTTGACCGCTAATATTTGTTATTTTGTTTACACCGTTTGAGTCAACTGCGAAATGACATTTAATAAATTCACAAATCAACTGTTTCCCTAGAAGAAATATTGTATTGTTCTTTCCAAAATCCACCAGCTTTGCTAGAATTAATAATGAATATATTTTAAGAGTTTTCCAGAAAGTGATATTGTATTGTGATCGTTTTGAATCCACCTGTTTCAACCAGATTGTAGAATGAGTTTTGTCTTTACTGTCATTACTGTTATATAAAAGTCATTGTAGAATAGTTTGATATACCCATCTTACTGATGAAGCTACCGTGTACCGAAATGCATTGTATTGTGAAGATACTATAATTATTATCGTGAGTTAGAATATTCATGAAAGTTTGAAAGTTAAACTTTGCATTCCAATCAAGTTTGAACCAACAATAATAACATTCGGCACCTCTTACACTAAGGATCTACTCCGGCAAGATATTTGGTTTTTCTTCAATAATGATACGATACTGATATGAAAATCATACCCTTAACTTCACCCCTCTGCGGTCAGCCACTACATTCCCCTCTATTTTTTTCAATGGCATGGAGGGTCGAGTGATACATCACTTGAAAAGTCTTTGTCCCTCTATTTCTGTATCTTCTTTTTCGAAATTGGTTCATTCGTTATTGAGGAATAGAATGTTGAAAGTTTTATTCAAGAAAAAACAGAAAAGTCGCTGTCGCTCATTTTATTAAGGATATCAACAAAAGTGATATCAATGACAACACAATCAACGAATGAAGCAGTAGAGTACACTTTCGACTTCAGGTGTCTCCACAGAAAGAAGCCCATCGGTGTGAGATCTGGAGATCTAGCTGGCCACTCCACTGGACCCCTTTTGTCGATCCAATGCACTGGAAAACGTTCGTCCAAAAACTTTCGCACTCGAACATCAAAATGTGGGAGTGCACCATCCTGTTGGAATGTTATTTCATTCATTGTCATAATTTTCTAAAATTTGTGTTATCATAAGATCTACACAGTCTTGTAATAGATTTAAGCATGTGTCTCCATTGAGATTGCCTTCAATGAAGAATGGTCCAAAAATATGGTTACTAAGAATGCCAGCCCAGATATTCAATTTTTGTGGAGTTTGTGAATGTGTTTTCATCACCAAATGAAGAGTGAAGAGTGAATGAGCTCCAGTAACGACAATTACGTCTTTCCATTTCACCATTCAACATGAAAGAACTTTTGTCTGAAAAACATGTATTGTATAATAAATTTGGGTTATTGGTCAATTTCTCGCTAAACAACTCACAAAACTGAAGTCGACGATTAGGAGCATCTTCTTTCTGATTCCCGAACCAGCCTTATTTTGGAAGGATGGAATTATTTGTAGGTTTTCAAAATCCGAAAAACACTAGTAGCTGATATACCAGACGCTCTAGCTATTTGTCTGATAGATTGTCAATTATCCATTTGTACATGTCCTGAAACCGCAACTTCAACTCCGTCATTTCTGACAGGATGGGATACTTCATGTTTTCTGTTATGAACAGAACCTGAAATTCGAAACTTATCCATTAACTGTTTAACGTATTGATGGCTCACGTTGTGGTCTGGATGATTCGTATCATAAATTCTTGCAGCAACTTTAGCACATTCATTATTTCGATAATAGGTTGCTACAATTTCCATTCTTTCTTCAGTAGAATAAACCGTGTTGAAATACAGTGAACAAGGATGACTGAATAATAATTCGTGAAGAAGTGACAGTGGCCAACTATCTACTTTTCGTTCTGCGACAACTAGATTCAACAGAAACTACCAGTGCAGAAAAAAATAACAGTGTCGTCCATTTCAAAACGTTTACTACTAATTAAATAAATTCTACAGATCTAGAACACTTTATCCGTTGATTGTGTTGATTTCCCCAATAAAATAAGCGACAGCGGCATTTCTGTTTTTTCTTAAATAAAATGTTCAACATTAAATTTCTCAATAACGAATGACAAAAACAATTTAAAAAAAATTACAGAAGTAATAGAGGGAGAAAAGACTTTTCAAACGATGTATCACTGGACCTTCTATGCCATTGAAAAACATAGGGGAGGGTAGTTGCTGACCGCAGGGGGGTGAAGTAGCGGGTATGGTTTCCATATCACAATCAGTCCCCCTAGAATGGAGGACAGAAACGGACAGGGGGGTCAACTTACGTTGGAACGCCCTGAACTTCACGATGACTTCCTTATTTCTCCATTACTTATATTTTTTTAATCTTGAGGAAAACCTTCTTCATCTCGCCGTGAGAAGCCCAACATTTTTTATTAATGTACATCTAACAATGATTTCTTTGGCTAATTGTCTCACTAGTGATTACATTTACAGTAACATTTAATTAGACAGCACTCGCAAGTGTCTTTTAATAATTAATATCTTTATCATTTCGTCTAACAGCATGAAAAATATTTGGGATTATTCTTAAGATAATACATGTATCACCAAATTTCTACAGAGTTGTTAATGTCTCTGCAGTAGTTTATTCTATACATTTTGATTTTATTTTATACACATTTCAAGTCACTCCAAGTTTCATTCAAATATTTTGAGTCTCTCAATGAGTGAAATTGAGTCGAAGTTGCATTTTCTTCCTTTCGAGAATATGGAATATTTGATATTTCTATAACGATATCAAATGGAAATACTTCAATTGATAAATTCACCCCAATACAAATTACGGTTTCTCAATTTATAAGAAATGGAAATGTTCAGTTTTCATAATATGCAGCTTTTCAGTGATAGTATCTAAATATTTCGAACACAATTTCAAGTATCGAAGGATCATTTTTTTTCAAAAGTTATGGGTAAACAAGTGGGAAAAAATAGTATTATTTCTTGTTAACCTTTCTTTGTGTTTTTTCCACCTTCCACATGAAAATTGTAAAGTTCAGCCCAATAAGTTACTGCCTAAATTCAAGTTATTTTCTACAAAAAATGTTTGTTCTATTCATTGGTAGCTTGTCGTATTTATTGATTTCACCTATCAAAAAATTATTTTTTTTCAATATTTGTGTTATTTTATAAGTTGTAAAAAATTGAGCTGAATATAAATTATCAACAACACAACAAAATTGCTCAGTCCACTGTATTATGTAACAATTTACACCAGCAGGCATAGATTAATTTGAAATCACCAAGTGGTGTAGTTATATTTCACTGAAGAGTTCAAATATTTTTTCAGAATCTGATGAAAAGAGGCACAAGTAGTTGTAAAAAATATATAAGAAAATAATTATTCAGAATGATATTTTTTGATTTGATTTCCATAAACTTTTTGAGTATTGCATATTATTTGTACCATTTTCAGTTGAACTTCTGTTGCTTTTCATGAGATTCATATTTGGATTCTACCACTAGAGCTATCATAATTATTTTTGTTATCGATCTAAGTATCACATCATCTACTTGAAAGTAACTATTATATATTTCTTCAAAATTTAGGGATTTCTTAGTCCAAATTCAGTACCAGAATAAACGAATTTCACTTGCATCCAGGTACTATTTCATTTTAGTTGTAACAAAAAACGGCAGAGGTGTCTAGATAGTTCTGTTGATGGTAACAATTCGAAAGAAAAAAATTAAATATATGGAAATTGTGTTACTCTGAGTTGATCAGATGCTAGCAGTAGCACCTTTTCAGTTGACAAATTTCTGAGACGAGTAACGAAAGCTGTTTAGAGAAAATCAGCACCAATTGTGGCAATATGGAGAGTAGATTATTGAACTTGGTCAAAGAAAAAATCGAAAATGAAATTGTTCCAAAATGTACAGAACACTGGATTGAGAAATTCTGCTTGCTGTGAAATCGAATATTATTTCAACATTTTTCGATTTCATCACAATGAAAATTTACATTTTCAATTTTATATGCAGAGAGTTTGAATTTAAATAATTTCATTCCATGTGGTTGATTTCTGAATTCTGCATAAAATACTTTCAATTTTCGAAAGTATATGATAGCATTACCAGTATATGATAGCATTTTCAATCTTTCTCTGAGAATCATGCCATATTTCTCATGGATTTATACAATATACCTCCACTGAACAAACAAATAACAAACACTAG
Organism: Leptinotarsa decemlineata; assembly: GCF_000500325.1. Classification (NCBI taxonomy): domain Eukaryota; kingdom Metazoa; phylum Arthropoda; class Insecta; order Coleoptera; family Chrysomelidae; genus Leptinotarsa; species Leptinotarsa decemlineata. The sequence continues at coordinate 52,417 of NW_019291709.1, read as the reverse complement.
AAGTTCTTTTGAAAGTGATATATGCGAACTGAAGTAGTTATCCTCCATCCAGAACTGCTCAACTGCTATAAACAGTCCCGTAGTCCCGACATTCAAAACGTATCCCGACATCCCATCTCGTTATTATTCAAAATCCTACACTTAGCCCCAAAACTACATCCGAGTCTCTGATATCACATCACACTCATCTCGCCGATGCGAAATTCACGATAGTCCGGTTATTCTTCTTTGATTTTCAGAAGTTGAGGAATATTTTCCACTAAGTTCCAGATAACTGCGTTCATGATCATCTATTAGAAACCGTGGATGACCTTGAACGCAAAATATTGGTCCGACATCCACTCGCAAAGAAATTTCAACATCGTACGACTATCAGCCACATCAGTAATAACAATCTGTTCCCATTATGTCTGTGAATTTCAAAGAATATTATTGAAAGAGACAAAAATACCAAACGAAAAAAGCTGGTCATTTGATATGCTTTTCCAGAAATCTTTCAAAAATTTTACTCTATTCTTTTGTTGTATTGAAACTATGTTCAACTCAACCCAATTTTTGTATAGCTTTTTTGCTTTCTACTTCCTCCAAAGTATTCGAGAGATATCCATCGGCCACTTGCATCAAAGTTTGGCCAGCAAACCCTCATGCCACATATGGTCGAAAGCCTTAAGAAATGTCAAGCACAACAGCTTTTGACTCTTAATGCTTCTAGATTGCGTAATTCCAAATGTGGGTGATATACAGAAGAACAACTGTTGATCTTTGTTTCCGAAAGTGTAGGTAAATTATCATATGTTTCAGGGACAATAAATTATATAAACTTCTGGTTGTGTATTCATCAATAGTAAGGTTTATTGGCAGTTGAATCATCTGAAAATGGAATTTTTAACAGGTGATGATCGACTGTATTGTCAAACATGCGCTAAACTAACTGACTGTTATAAGGAAACAAGTATTTCTGAGGCACCAGTCAATCTTATAATAACACTGATGATCTTCAAACAAGACTCAACCTCTGACGGAAGCAAGAAACTCTTTGGAAGGTTCGAAATAGGTGAACATTCTAATCTAGCAGACCACTAGTATAATATTCATGCAGGCATTGTTCACTGTGGTTCTGGCGTTGAATTTGGTCATTATTACGTCTTGGTCAAAGACGAAACGGACTGGTTTAAGTTTGACGATAGTCGTGTTCTGTCGATGCATTGAATCTATTGGAGCCTCCGGAGACACCCTACATTGTGTTTCATAAGATTGAGGATATTGGTAGATCAAGGTGTTCAGATGACGTGGTGCTGCAGGTTTTTCCGGGTTTTCCTGCAGCTGAAAAAGCAAATGCGCCAATGGAATCAATGAAGTCGCCCCGGAGCGCCAATTATTTTTTATTGTTGTTTTTATTTTTATAGTTGTTTCAATAAATTAGTTTGGATAATACATAGCTGATGATGAACATATTGTGATTATTATGTGATGATCATATTTTCGGGTTCGAGTTCGGCGTTTTCTTGCTTTTTACCCCTTTCCCCAATATAGCTATTGCATGTTGAAGAAATATAATAACCCAGAAGTTATATCTCCCCTTAGCAATAAATATCAGTGTTTGAGAAAACGAAAAAAAAGTTGTATTTTCATTGTATTCCATTGACTAAGAGTGAGTACGACATTGAAAACTCTATCTGTAAAACGATTTGTAACACTTCACTTCTGTTATCGCATATATCATATACAAAATCAGTCAATTCCACTATTCGAAGTAGAAGAAAATACCTCAACGACTTTGGAAATCTTAAATTTTCCCGGTCTAACAATCAGCCTCCTCGTAAGTTTCCCTGATAAAGTTCGAAGACGGGGTCCTGATGACGTAAGAGCTATCAGTAGAAGCAGGCGTTAGTAGTGGCGTTCCCTGTAGACTGATAGCCAAAGGAAGCGCTGAAGGGGTGCAAAGACTGGTGGCACCTCGATTATCGTTCACGGATCTGTATCTCACGGGCCTGGAGAGCCTGAAATGATAATAATTTTTCATGTACTGATTTTCTGGTTGCGATAATGTTTTCATAATTCAGACAGATAACGAGTAGGGATTACTTTTATGGTTTTCTGGTATTATGTGGTGCTTCTCTGAAACATTAAGAGTATTATTTGATGCAAGGTTTCAGAAAACGTGAGCCCTTGTCCCGAATAGCTAATTGGGTAGATATATAGAATATATCATTTTCTTTGAAGAATGTAAAAACTTCAGTGGAACGAAACATAAATTGTTCACATGTAACACATTCAGTCGGATATTTGATGAACCATGAAACCATTCAAAACATTTCATAGAGGAATCGAAAATAGTTTTTCGACAATTGTTTGAAATCTCTTTCAATTTTCATTACATCATAAATGTATGAATATTGTATTTACCCTAATTGTATGGTGTGGTCATTCCATTTGGAATGGAGGTGAAATATCTTGGCATTGTCCTTGATAAAAGACTCACCTGGAACGCTCATTTGGAAAAACTTTTACACAAAGCCAGACTGTCTCTATGGACATGTCGAAGGATTTGTGGTAACACTTGGGGTTTAGGTCCCAAACAAATCCATTGGATTTATGTAATGACTCTCAGACCAATGATCACGTATGGTGCAACTGCAACTGGCCGAAGGCTTTACAGAAAACGGCCCAAGCGAAGCTCTCTGGCTTACAGAGACAGACTTGTCTGGTTATCAGTGGTGCCATCAGTACCACACCGTCAGCGGCCATGGAGATCCTTCTAGATTTACCTCCTCTCCACATTTTTCTGGAAAGAAAGGCTAGATGGACTGCATACAGACTTGTGCACATTGCCAATTGCACAAATCGATTCAATGCAGAGTGCAACACACAGCATTCTGGAAATGACCTCTGACTTCATGCCTCCAACTGTCAACTACGAACTGCCTTATAAAGTACTATTCCCGAGTAGAGAGGACTGGATCCTGCGGAAGAAGGAAATATTAAGAGCAGATAGTTGTTGGTTCACAGATGGATCAAAAACACCTTCTGGTTCTGGTGCTGGTGTTTTCAGTCGCAGGACAGAGTTATCTACCTGCCTAGGAACTTATGCGATTGTATTTCAAGCGGAAATTTACGCTATTGAATTGTGTGCGGAGAGATTGGATGAATCCAACCTCACTCACAAGTCAATAAAAATATTCTCGGATAGTCAAGCGGCGTTGGAAGCTCTTGGCTCCCATCGAGCAACGTCTAAATTGGTAGCAAACTGCCAAAAAAGACTCTCCTCGATAGGGAGACTAAACAGATTGTCTCTGGTCTGGATTCCTGGCCATACTGGCCTGGAAGGCAAAGAAGCTGCTGACTCTCTCGCAAAGGAGGGTGCTGCAAGCGGCTTCATCGGACCAGAACCTGTCATTGGCATCGCTTTGGGCTTTGCCAAACAAACACTTAACACCTGGATGGCAAGAAGAATTATGGACAGAATCTTTCAGGAGTGGCTCACCCTTCGAAGCTTGATTCCAAACAGTTGTCGGACTACAGTAGGGATGAACTACGATGTCTAACAGGCCTTCTTACACGTTAATGTCATTTGAATCATCACATGTAGAGACTTGGACTGTCGGAAGACAGTGTGTGTCGCCTCTGTCTGGAAAATGATGGAACTGCAGAGCATATACCTTTTGTATGTCCCGCTGGGGACCGAATCAGGATTTTTGAGTTCGGCAGATCCGTACTCTCACCATCTGACCTGAAAGACCACTCACCATATAAACTAATCGGCTTCGTTAATAAGCTGGGTTTATTTGGCCGAGTGTGAATAGGTGTGAGTCACAATAAACCCTTATGGGTTGCGGTGGAGGGTCGAATAGACCCACTCACCTTAGACCTACCTACCTAACCTAATTGTATCTATTCCAGTAACTAGTTGGGGAACACCAAATATCTATTATGGAAAAACAATTGTAGTCAAATTTCCACTCATTGTGACTATTGTAATAACCGGTCTCGTAGTGTGCTCGTTCCAAAATTGAAGCTCGACTCTTTCAGTTGTATTGCCAATTGCATATGCAGAAAATTTTCTGTGAAGATTCCTGCACTGATGCCTGTCGGATATAATCCAACGCCCTTCGTGGTATTAGCCAGGGGAGTAGTTGTTTTCTCATAGGCGTCAGTCCATTCAACCTACTGTGTAGGTATCGAAGACTGGCTTGAACGTTTGAAGTTCATTTCTTTGGAATTGCAATAACTGCTGGTAATTCTCTATTCGAACGGATGGATATGATGTTTTTACTGTACAGAAAAATTAATAATACATTCATCGCATGTGAAGACGTTACTGAACTATTTTTGGTCCTCACTTTGTTCGTTATATTTAAAATTATTCAAGAAAAATCTTTCAGGTATCAGTGAAAATCAAAAAGAATATTGGCAAAGGAAGTACTTTCAGTTGAATACCCAGATTCGAAACTATTTTTTAGCTACATTCTAATGAATACTTGACTGTATTTTGGTTAGCTGTATTTTGGGAAATAATAGGATTCATATTCTATTCATATTCTATTATATTATTGAATGCCTGGAAGTTATTGGGAATATTTTCAAATATTTTGGAATAGTTTTTATATTTTGTTTGGAAAGATAATGCAATATATTTGAATGTTGTGAAACATTTATGATGAACATTTTTCAATTAATGATTCATTCATCTGGAATCCTGTCTTCAATGAAAACTTCTAGGAAAAATTAATAGCTTCAAAAAACTTTCTCTAACAGTTCGAAATAAAAATTTTATATCCCGTAGTTTTATAGTGGACATGCGCATATTTTATTGAAGTGATAACTTCTTATGGGGGGTAAACCGCTTCGTTATTTTCGCTTCGTCAGCGGAAGACAGGCGTCTCCTGTCTCGTCGAAGCATCGGACAGAGACGTTTGTGTTTAGCGTGCGCTAGACATGTAGTGTTGACAGTATTATAGAAATCTAACCATCAAGTACATAATATTCTTCACTATGTGATTACTGGAAGAATGGGTCCCACAAGGTGCAGTACTTTCGCCATACCTCTTCTCGGTATACACAGCAGACGTGCTCAAGCCAGAGAACAACTTTAACAAGTTGGCACTCTACGACACAGCTCTGATGGCGAGATCAACAAGCCAAGCGGTTGTCACCAGATACTTGCAACAGCAGGCGAACAGACTAGAGAAAAGGGTCAATTTTTGAAAAATCAATATAAACCCTGAGAAGTGTCAGGCGATACTGTTCACCCGGAGGCTGGTACACCTGGAAGGAAACGTCACCTTCAACGGACAAGATATTCCGTGGACCAACGAAGAGATGTACCTGGGAGTCACCCTCGACAGGAGACTAACGTTCAAGACATACGTACATTAAATAGGGATGACCCCGGTTTCCGAGAAAGAGATAAACACAGAAGACAAACCAAGCAGAATCAGAGACCAGCCCGAGAGTCGCATCAGGCGAGTATAAAAACTTTTTTACCAGATTTCGAACCTACTTCCTTTCCAGATTCACCGAGAAATACTAATGACACTCATCTCCGGTTAGTTTTTGAAGGCCACATGCAATAATCACAAGTAAAGTCACGATTCAATAAAATATTAGATTAGAAAGTAAAAGCACCTAAAGGATGGATTTCGACCACAGTAGGTCAGATATCAATCTTTTGAGGACCGCAGAGAGCAGGGATGGATGGACGAGATGGAATGTTCTGCACACAGTAACCGTGTGGGAAAGAATTCATCACAGGGCACTCAACCCAAGAGGGGGCACGAGGATGAAATATTCTTTTATTATGTGAAACGTGGCTTGAAAATGATGATACTTATTTGAGTTATCAATTCTATCGGGCGTTCCAAGACGCACATGTTTTTTCCAACAGAAACTAAAATATCTCGTGAACGGTTGATTCGCCTGATATAGGAAATGTTTCATGTGAATGATTTGAAATCATCTTGAAGGATTTCAAAATTATCATGAAATACAGGGTATTTCATTTGAAAAACCTTGACTCATTTTCATATCTGCATAATTTGTCATCGATTCTTAACATCTTGTATAACATTTTCACAAGACGATGGAATGAAGTATTCCAATGAATTGGTGATAGCTTATTTATGTATCCTATCAAATTTTTTAATTTCATAGGGAAATAACTGCAGAGCAGTATACATAGTTTTTTGAGAAAACAAATCAACATCTCAAACGGTTCAATTTTGGTACAGAGTGTTTCATAAACTCGCATTACCGAAAGTGTTGGAAAAACGCCATTATTTTCATTTGATAAAACATAATGAACTTTCATTTGCCAATTTTCAGAATATGCATCCTATTATTTTCCGAAATACGGCTAACCAACGGTCAACGCGCTGTTCCATGTTTAGGGAAATGAACGTCAAACATGTTCTTGGAAGAAGAATGGCGAAGAACTAACAGTTAGGTATCCTGAAAATATGCATAGCAGAAACACCTGGTATACAGAAAGGTCGAAAACTGTTAGCTGGAATTTACTATGTATGGATAAATCTACATTTGAGTTAGTAGCTCGATCAATATACATTAGTATTCTAAGCTAAAGTGTAGGCAATCTTTCAATGCTCAAGGAAAATTAATTTGCGGCTTCAACGGAATGAGCGGATCAATATTTTCATCGACAGCTCAACTACATCGGAAGCACTGATAAACTAGCAAGTGATATCGGAACCAATCTAGAAATGCCGTGTAATACTGAGGGAATCGACTGAAAAAATAAAAGAATAATTTAACCCAATCCTGGATTCCATAACACTCACGTATTACAGGCAATGAAAAAGCTGATGTGGGTATCAGAATCTTCAGTAAGGAACATAAATGTTACCAGGAAAAGCATACACGAAAACAAAGTAGGAGAAAAGTAAGGACCGTCCGAGAAGAGAACCACTTCAACAAAGCAGGATTCGTATCAGACCAATCACAGAGCTACTTACTGCACACTATTCATTGAGAGGATATGTTAACAAAATACGGCTGTACAACGAAGACCTTAGTTGCAGACAATGTATCAAAGGGGCAGAAACAGCTCATCATATTTTATGCGAATGTGATTCACTGGATCATAGGAGACAAACAATTTATGGAGAACCTAAATTTATAGACTTAGATCATTCTTGCCCCCCTAATATGAGCTGCAATTCTCGTGATTCTGGTACCCTTTCAGTGGAAGAGCTTCATGAAGCAAGAGCCGAATCGATCCCTGTACGAAACCCTTGATCACTTGGAAGGATCGATTGCAGCTTGAGAAATGAAAAATCACTTGCTACATGAAAATCATTTTACAAGTGAGGTTCATGATGAAAAATTTCAAGAACGAGGATCAAACGATGAACAATAACGAGGATGTTTTCTACTTATTCACCAAAATTAAACAATTGTTCATGCAGTTGCAGTTTCCACCAATGGATTTCTTTGAAGTCCACTAGATACTCGTTAGGACAACAAGAGGATTGTTCCGAATTCCTGGGGTTCTTGTTGAATACTCTTCGTGAGCANCTCATAAAAACAAAGTATTCTATATTCTCCACCTAATAAAAATTTATTAAAATTACGTTCGAGATGGAAATGAACAAACGAAAATAAGCAGCAAGAATGAGAAAAAAGGATTGTTACACTCTTGAATGTTTAGGTCGAGGTCCATGAATAAACGCTCATTTTGTTTTGAATGTACTTTGTTCAGTCTTTTCGAAAGCTACCCCATTAATTTTGTATCCTGCCAAGTGTGGAAAATATTGCAGGATTTTCATCAACAAGCTTGTTCAGTTCATGAATTATCCAGGAGAGAACCAATCAGAATATGCAGGTAGGAGGCACTGTTATGCAAGAACCAATTATTATATTGATGAAAACTACTACCGCGTCAACCTACTACTAGTTTTCAGGAAATATGGGTGAAATTTCAGGAGGGTACAGATGGTGATGGAAATAAAGACTTTGGAAGAGGAGTAATGGATGCTTTTTTCAAATTGATTCATATGGATATCCGAATGAAATGAGAACCTAAACTGGATATCTTTTCAGTGTGAGAAGTAATACTTATGGAAAAATTGAATTACTCTCACCTGAACAACTGAATTTTTTTTCTCCTCCAGAACACAATATATTTTTCAAAAAATTTGTGATGCTAATTTACATTGCAAGAAACGTCAATGTTCTGAACACTCAAGACTGATTCAATTAAACCCATACAACTATTGTATCACCAATTTGAACAAAAAATCAAAATAATAAGTCATGTAATTTTTGTCCTCAATCAATTTGGCAACTGTCACTGTAGAATCTACCTTTTTTCTGATTCTCTACTTCTCTACCTATTGAAGATTTCAACATGTTTCGGATGAACATGGATGAGTTGTTCTGGAATCCAAATGCATTAATAAATACTTCGAAATATATTTTGATTCAGTTATTCGATGAGAGAACTTTGTTTTAGATGGTAGATGAACTACAAACAGATAATAGCCTATTATCTGAATATATGTTCAACTGCTATAAGTTTGACTCTTATAATACTGGATAAAGTCGAGAATTTTCAACTGAGTTATTAATTTTCAAAAATTCATAGACGTAACACTGGTGACAGTGGTGGGATTATTGTCACTGAAAAAATACAAATTCTATGAAGGAACTGAAGTAGTGGAAACGAGTTCTTGAGTCCTTGAAGTCCATAAGTCAAGGAAAGGGTGGAAGGAAAGTCAAGGAAAGGGTGGAAGCAACTGAAAGAAAAAGAAAGCTGATGGAAAGCTAGCAGAAAGCAAGAGGAAAGATAAGGGAACTGGAAGACGAAGACGAATCAAAAGACGAACTCATTAGAGAGAAGAGAAGAGAGAATTGAGTGAATAAGTCCATCGAATACTACAAAAAGAGTATACACAGTTGGAGATGAGGCGATAGAAATTCTAGATGAAATTCAGACTTTCAGTGTTTTAATGAGAATGATGGAAATCGGTCAAGATGAAAGAACAAATCATAAAGGGGTTAATTGAACAATCAGACAGAATTGGAGTATACACTCTTATATGTTCCTCTTGGGCAGACTACACATAGGAAAATAGGCTTTCGTAGTCAAGTCACGATTGAGAAAAACGAAATCCGGGCTGGCAGGCCTGGTCTGAGAATAGGTTTTTATCAATTTCTCTCATATCCCTAAGTGATGAGGGTGTTTCACCCCAAACCTCTATTTTAGTTTTTGAACAAAATTTTTTGTTTTGATTTTTTCATACAATAACATTGAAAAAATCACTCTCCATTTTCACTCTTTCATCACTAACCTCTATTTTTTCAGTCATTTTATTGATTCAGTAATTTTTAATCATGATCATAGATCAGTCATTTCCACCAGGCATCTATGGTGTCACATCTCACTCAGTAAACATTACGGAATAGAAATGATCCTTCTCTCACCCTCTAAATAGTTTTCGGTCACTATCATTGTTTATCCATCGAGCGTAGATACAGTTTGTGATACCAGCGAAGTTTTGATATATTCAACAGAGTTTTCAAACTCATTGGATTTACCAGGCATGCCACCGCATAATTACCAACTGAAAGTTGGATTGCTTTGTAATTTGATTCCACCACGGCTGTGCAACTTTACACGATTAGTCATCGAGAACGTTGTCGATGCCAGCATTTTGAATAGCAGGCTCCGAAATGAAAAAATACCAATACCACGAATCCCTATTATACCTACAGATGTCCCACATCATTTGAAATGTGTTCAATTTCCAATCAAACTGGCATTTTCAATGACTATTAATATGTCTCTAGATCGAACAATGTCAGTTTATGGCTTGCATTTGAGCACACCTTGTTTTTCAGATGGAAAATTATATGTGGCCTGCTCTCAAGTGGGAAAACCATCAAGTTTGTTTGTGTTAGCTAAACATGGACTAGCGAAAAATATTGTTCACAGCATAGTATTAAGGGATTAAAATCATTTGTGAGTGTTGTTCTGATAAAAATGATCAATATGGCAAAACAACGTTTGCCGGGGCAGCTAGTAGATTTATAAGTAATTGAGGCTGAGGGGTCCCAAATCACGATTCCTCGAATGTTCATTATCCGAAAGAATTGTTTGTATGATTATTAGTTTACCTATGCAACTTTTTGAAATTAGCAGGTGTTAGCAGCCACATCTTGTTAGTCGCGACAATTTAAACGATCATCCAACTTACTTCCCGTTAGCCAATACTAGTCGAAGAGAACCTCCCACTGCTGGAAAACGGACTTATAACGACATACCTCCGGCATCTGCACAGCAACAACCTAATGAAGGCCGCCCGAAACGTTCTGTTGAACACCGTGTAGATGATGGGGTTTATAGTTGAGCTGACGTAGCCCAGCCACAGGCAAACCACCACGACGTCTTTGGGAACTTCGCAGTCGGGACAGACGGCGAAGAGGATGTTGAGGATAAAGAATGGCGACCAGCACAAGACGAATGTGAAGAAAACGATGCCGAGGACTTTAGAGGCTTTCTGTTCAGTGGCGACGGAGTTTGAGGCTAGGGTTTTTCGCTTCACTCGGCCTGCTAGTAATCTGCAATAAAGTACATTGGATTAATATTAGAAATATCAAAGAGACTTCTTCATTTGACCAGCCGCTGTGGATAATAAATCTCAGAACGCGATTTTTGTTTTGCCATCGAACTAGTAGAAAAGCATATATGGTTTTTTGACAGCGGTAGGTATTTTTCCGAAATGATTATCGTTTGACATCTTGAAATTGTATACTGCAACTTTCAGTTTTATGAAATCATCTAAAAAACAACAATTCGTTCAGGCCAGTGTGAAAAGTTCAGTTTTATGCTTTTGTAATAAGATATATTGAGCATACGGTAAAATACTCTTTTTGCAAAAGTCATATAGACTATTGTTTATAAGTAGGTGAGTCAATTTTAACACCCGTGCTAGGAATCACACGTTAAAATGTAAGACCTCATTGATCCTTAGCTCGTACAAGTTTCGACTTCTGAGGGTTGTCGTTCCTAGGGGTGCGACAGCTGGTTAACGAAAAAACATACAGATTTTAAACAGACTTACCTATTCATTTCAGAATCTGTCTGTCTCATTTACAAAAATATAATTCGGATGATTAACGGAAATTTTTTTTTAAACAGAATGCTATCTCGCAGAAAAACATGTCATGTGAGAATTTCTGTCCCAAAGTCAACTTCGACGAAAGATTTTTTCATTTGTGAAAGCAAGAAAATATTCAGTCAAATACCTGAAATGAGGACTCTAAATCATTACAGTCTGTCAAATGTATGAAGAGCTTTCTGAAGTTCTGAATGGTCGTGATCACTAGACTCGCGTTTGTTAGAAGACGGTGAGAGAATCTGGTTGCAATGATGATCACGTAGTGTATATATATATGTATATACACGGTACAGTGCGACAAAAAATTTTGTAGTGGAAATGAGATTCACTTCTGAACTGAAAGTTTCAATAAGACGAATAAAGAAAATGATTGCAAACTTCATTGATGTGAAACATCTATAGACGCACGTAAAACCGACTGCTGGCGTGTCAATGCATGCCGTGGTGACGGGTCGCCATGCGCAAGCCACTGTGCGATTCTCTTCCTACTGCTTTGGCTTTACACTATCTCTCGCCACACTGAGCTCGGATACTTATAGTGTATACATCTGTGTTTACTATATTATACATAATCTGTGTTACACTTCATAAAGAATTTTTTGAAGTAATTGAAAATAAAATATCTCTGACAGTGATAAATCAGGAAGTGAAAGTGAGCAGCAGTAAAGTCAGACTATGGCATACTATCAAGGCATTAGTTAGTTTGTTTGAAGGTGGTTGACAATGTTTCGTGGTGTATCTTATTTTCAGTTTTTTTGCTCAATATAATTGTTTTTTTCAGCTGATCTTTTTAATTTTCTACAGATTTTTTAAGGGATTTTAAATCAATTCATATCACTGGTTAGTTATTTATAATTTTATATTTCATAATTGAAGTGAGCATTTATCTGTGCATTGAGCTTGCATGTATTTGGTTCATCTGTCTTATTCCATTCTTATGAAAAATCATGCACTAAAACACTTGAGAAGTACATTTCATAAAGATTGACAAAATTATATTTTAAATTCAGCTGATAGTGAGTGGCGCAGGAAGGTTTTTTCTATTTGTTATTGAAAAAACACCTAACAGTCAGTGAATGAGCAGTGAATAAACACTCTGTCTCGTTTTGCTCATCCTATATATGTGATTGAAAATATTTGAGTCTACCACATTTTTGACGTCTCATACATATATTTTCCATCAAATTGGCTATTCATGTTACTACATTGCTGAAATTATGTGTCCTACCAGTTTTCTGAATTTAAAAATCATTTGTTCAACCTTACTTTCTGAAAAGTACATGGAGTTGAATAGTTAAATATCGTATTCACATTTCTATTAGGTATTAATATGAAGGTTTGTACGACAAAGCAAAAGAACAATTCTTCGAGTCTCTTTTCCGAATAACAATCACTTCATAATCCACCAAACATAGTCTTTCACTCAATAGACAATTCAATTCACAAAGGCCTGAATCATAGTAAAAGTGAAGTAAAACTAAATCTGACTCTAACATCGTAATGTCTCGACCGTTTGGTTTTCGGTCAGTCCCGAAAGGCCTGGGAAATTCACTGTTATCAACTTAGCAGCCTCTGTTAATCAGACAATTCAATTATTAATCAGACCTTCGTCATGCGATCTGCTGACATTGTCGACGGACTCTGGAGAAAGAGAAACTACGAATTACCGAAGAGAGAGTTGGTTGTGATAAAACAGAGAATTCAGTGGATGAATTGAAAACTACAAATTGGAATTCAGTTCATTCAAAGCAATGATATGAAAACACTTCATCTTTTGAAGACACCAACTTGGTTGGTAAAACCTGTGTTAAACGCATTTCTGGTGATTGGGAAAAGTGCTCATTTCTGTACCTAGAACCAGAGAAAGCTAAACTTCTGAAGCCCACAATTTGTACTTACTACTAGAAATGATACACATTTGACGAATTCCAAAAGCTATGGCCTGCAAATGGTTTGAGTTATTCGGAAGGATAACAGAGATATCCTGTGTAATGATTTGCTTCCATGAAAGCAGAAAAAGTCTCAGCATCCCAGGACTGAAACGCATTAGGTTCATATATAGAAAATCCCATATCATAAAAAACATATTTATTATCGATAGGTAAGGCGAAACCAATCAAACATGGACGCTCAGCTGAAGTCCCAGCTGAAGACGAACATTAGAATCCATTTGTACGCGAGAGGTTCTGAAAGGTGAAGAAAAGAGAACTAAAACTTTTTTATGTTTTTACTACTTTTATTTGTAACTAACGTTACTGCAGTTTCGTCCTATGAGGACTTTTTCAAACTTATACATTGAATTAACTAACAATGATTGATAGCTTGATCGAGCACCTGAATTTTGTTCATTGGTGACAATGTGGATATGCTAATTTGAAAACCGGTGAGTAAACTAAATCGATTTGATCATTTAACAGGTTGCACCTGCAATGTTTATGCTTGTGAATTTTCGAGGATTCCAAATAATTCAGTTTGCAACACTTTCTTGCATAGTGCAAAATTTCCGTATCGTTTAGATTCGGGAAGTTGTGGTTGCATACCAAAGAATGGTTTGAAAACGTCGAATCATTTTTACCTAGTCTGTAGGGCCTTTCATGTTCAGCATACCGTTTTGAAAATTCGACCACATTGTCCCACATAAACACTATTACACTCCGGACACTAGAGCTTATGAACTTCAGATTTCTCCAATTTCTCCAACTCCTTAAGCTTATAAACTCCAAAACAGAAGTTTTCTTCGTTTCCTGCAATTTTGCAATATACAATTCATGTTTATAACAAGTGATGATGCTAAGGAAATGGAAGATTTGAAAAAATGGATTTGAGAAAACAAATAGACCATATTTACGATTTTTTTTAAATAAGCGGACCATACTATAAAAAACCTGTTTTTTAATGAAGTTACAAAATTGAGGACCTGAGGGATATAGCAACTCATCACAAATTAAAATTGGTTTCTGATCGTCATCTACAATTTTTTCTTTAAAGTTTTCTTCATAAAAATTGTTATGAAGGGTATCTCAAATCCATATTTTTTGATTAAGCACACGACTAGTTTGACACTCACGCGGTTTTTCTCATTAACAACTATCTCACTGATATATCAGCAAAACCGAGTTACAACAAACGAACAATTTCCTATCACTCATACATATAACATTGCAATTTGAGCTGACAGCAAACATTGTCTTCTGTGCGTACCAATTTGTTTATGTATATATGTATATCGTATATTAATTTCGTATTCGCGAAGCTTCGAATTTGTCAGATTGCTGAAAACGGTTTCACTATGTGGTAAATACATCGATCATTAATTTCTGGTTGATGAAGTGCCTCAAACAGGAGTTCAACGATTCGAGTAAAGTGATTATTGAGTTTTTGCCATTAGAGCAACGCTCGATGGGATTAATTCGGTGTAGGCGATCAGTGTAGAGGAAAGGTATCGATAGATTGATAGTATGATATCAGAGTAGGTTCTTTTTTCTGAAGAGTGGGGATTATGAACTAGAAAACGCTTGTAATATGTTGGGGAATTGTTTCATTTCTATCACTTTCGATGAGAAATTGTGACTGAGTGGGTAATTTTCTAGAAACTTCCTAAAATTCACTCTGGAACCTCTATATTTTAATACCTACTAGTAGGTAATGCCTATTGGTAGCTCCAAAATGAGTGGATATTTGAATATATAGTGAAAGTAGCGGCTCGTCAGTGGAGGCAAGGGAGGCTTAGCCTCCCTATAAAATTTGAGGCTATTCATCGCAATAAATTAAAAGATATCGACAAATGATTATAATTATTTTTTCTAAAAATCTTGGGTATCATTACTTTACCAATAATTTTCAATATAAATACATTATATGCCCGGAAAAACACTATCACTCGTACACTACGTAGTACGTACCACACTATATTCTGCATCAACAAACCTCAAACGCACCCGAAATAATAAATGCTATACGTCGATGCGTTGCAAGGGAGTCAAGCCTCCGACCGCTTCAAAAAACACAAACTCCGCGAGACCGATCCAGCCAGCGACATACGTCCCGATTTGTAATTTTAGTTGCAAAAATTATAGCGTTAGAGGAGTCTAGTCTCCGGTCTCCGTTAGTGAACGACTGCCTTTGTTTTTGATTTAATTATTCGGACGGGATGCCGTGACGGACCGGGACTGAAAAATATATCGGTAAATCGTTTTAGTGTTCCTTGATAATATAAATTTGTGTACAAAACAGGCTGTATTGTATTATAGCAGTGCCTTTCGGTAATATTTTCAATGTGTTTTCGAAGTGTTTTCTTTCAATTCCAAGGGGTTTTCTGGTTTTCACTTTTTGGTAAGTTTTTTTCCATTCATCATGGATAAGTTGGACGAAATTAAAAAATCTGACGATATAGTCGATTGGTTGCTGACAAATAATTTTAAGTCTTTATCATATGATAATAAATTTTACATTAATAAAACTCTGGGAAGGCCTCAACCAAATTTGATTTCAATTAAAGCGTCAGATAATCGACAAAATCGAGGATTTAGTATTAGGTACCATAAATGCGATAGGTTAACCCGCTCCATTAAACGAAAAAAACTTTTTGGTGGCCCTGTATTTTATTTTCCGTACAAACCGAATACCAAACGTGGTCTTAAATAGGATACTTCGATTTGAAAATTCACCTCGTTCTACAGAAAGACATTTTAAATCTAAGGAGCATATATTTTCGTCTTGTGAATTAAAATTGTTTAGCAAACAAAATATAGCAACAGTTTCAGATACAGCTCAAAATATAATTTCTTTCAATAATCAGGTTAGGGAAAATCGGTGGAATTTAAGAAGACATCGATATTTCGATTTATTTGGGTGCCCAAGAATTAGCTTTTCGCGGACACCATAAAACCGAAGATTCGATTAATCGCGGCAAATATAAGGAACTTTTAATGTTATGGGGCAAATATGATTCACAATTTGACACTTTTTCAAACGGTAGCGTTTTTTCGAGCACCTCAAAAACCATCCAAAATGAGCTTATAGACAGTGTGGCATATAATATTAAGGAAAATATAAGCAAGTTGATTGAAAGTATTTCTGTTTTTGCATGGGAAATTGATGAAACTACCGATATTACCTGTACATCACAACTTTCAATCGTTCTCAGATATGTCAAAGATGGTAATGTGGTAGAACATTTTATGGGTTTTCATGACGTTTCATCTGGGCGCACAGTTGAAGATTTGTTTAATTTTTCAATTCGTACGTGTGACACCTATAATTTTAGGCAAAAGTTAATTGCGCAAACGTATGAAGGAAAGGAAAAATGTGTAGATCATGAAAAAAATAACTTTCAGACACAAAGTGGAAAAAAAGCCATATCGAAACAATTATTTTTTTATAACCATTGAATCACACGAAAGGAAAATACTTTTGAAACAAATACTTTTATATGAACGCTGAATTATTCGAAAAACACGTTTCTCTATTCCGTTTGTATTTCAAACATTCGTAATGGAATAGAATCAGATATCATTGACAGGATTCCTACACAATATAATAAATTAAAGAAGTAAAATTTCACTTACATGTTGACTTTAGCCTCTCCTGTTCTCCAATGCACGAGCCATGTAGAACCTCCATTGCAACCCTAACCAAATGGAATCATGTTCTCAACAAAGCCGATTATTCATCGGGTGACTGATCCTTCAGATCAGTTGGTAGGAGTGAGACTATGTCAAACGTTGAAAAATTTATCCGATTGGCAGTCAGACAGGCACAGACTTGAAAAACAGTTTTTGCTATGATTTTACTTGAAGTTGCTATAAGATACTCCCAATTCTGCTGTGACAAAAATTATCAAACAAAGTGGCGTTCGTAATAAGTATGAGTTAACATTCCAACAACATTCCATTATACTTTTACTAATGCTCTGTATTTAAAGGGAACCTTTTCTGTCTAATAGATCGATGGACAAAGACCAGTAGTAGCCAAGGACACCAGTTTTAAGTTGATGAAATATTTCGTGTAACTACTCGGAGATTACAATTCATAAAATTCAAACTACATATATGGTAGAACGGTAGCCTGGTATGTTGACGTGGGTTGTTTGTTCCACTCTCTCAGTGGACCACTGTGTTAACCGGTGATTCGAACGGCAAGGCCAGATGATCGAGTTTCACTTCCTATCGTTCAATCCGTTTTAGGAATCACACGATGAAAGGTAAGACCTCGTTAGTCCTCAGCTCGTACAAGTTTCGACTTTTGAGAGGTGAGGGTGCGACAGCTGTTCAAGAAAAAAACAGAACAGATGATTTACGATAACACCTTATTGTGTTTTCTTCAGAAGATAGAGAAAACTGAAGTTCTCCTCATTTCCTACAATTTTGCAATATACAATTAATTTTCATAACAAGCGATGATGCTAAAAAAATGAAAGCGTTGAAAAAATGGATTTGGGAAAACAAGTTCTCTGAAGTGAGTTGTAGCTCAGGTCAGATTTCTATGCACAATGTTACAAAAGCAAGGAATGAAATAAATTTTTCTGAACCTTGCACAGTGCTATTTGTTCTGTATGAAAATATACCAATTGTATGAATGTCCACAAAAAACGGAATTATTCAATAATCAAATACTGAAATACAAGTCAATTCAATGGCTCCTTTCAAATTCATCGTAAATTCCAGATTACCAATTTCCACATCAACCTCTGTGAGGAACCCTCCCATCTGATGTGATGACAATGCAATTTACATCTACCTGTTATACTATATAGAAAAAAATTAGGTATTTGATCACTCTTGAAATCAAGAATGTTGCTGACTGATATTCTACATTATAATTCAGAAACATTCTATAATTACAGCTCTCAGTACTTCGTGATAATGATTTTGTTGAATTGTTATCTCCATTTTCATTTTTCGAACCACGTCATTTTACAATTGATTTCACTGAACTCTTCCTTTAAATTTAGTGTATCATTTCTCATTATATATTTTCCGGAAAGGTTTTAGCTTTCTACTTTTCCACCTTGATACAGAAAATGTGGTAATTTTTCAAAGAAAGGAAGGAAAGATGTGTAGATCATGAAAAAAATAACTTTCAGACACAAAGTGGGAAAAAAGCCACATCGAAACAGTTATTTTCATATTAACATTGATTCACACGGAAGAAACATACTTTCGAAACAAATACTCTTATATGAACGCTGAATAATACGAAAAACACGTTTCTCTATTCCGTTTGTATTTCAAACATTCGTAATGGAATAGAATCAGATATCATTTACAGGATTCCTATACAATATAATAAATTAAAGAAGTAAAATTTTACTTACATGGAATACTGCCATCTTTACTTATAGACATCCGATGTTTCGGCCTTAAGACACTTGCCTTATCGGCTCTTCAGTACCAAATACAGATAATATAAAAAAAAAACACCCAATTCTTTCATAAAATTACGACTTTATGTTGAGATGGATTTTGTTGAGTTGGATTACTTTTTGAGTAAGAAAGGTTGCGGCTTTCTTTTCCTTCATCTTTATATATAAAATGTGGAAATATTTCAAAGAAATTCATACATTGTCACCAAGAAAAATATTTTGTTATGATTATGAGGCATATCTTCATTCCGATCCACTATATGTCTGTGACAATATAATAATTATGGTTCACTTTGGTTTTTATCATGAATTGTGCAAATAGACTAGGTTGATGAATGATCTCTGATATGTACACCCGTGGTGAAATGTTGAAGAAATAAAAGGAAATCACATAAGGAAACTCAACCTCAAATTAGCCCATTTTTCACAAGACTGAACACCAAAACATGTACAGACAAAGCACTGACTTGAAGGAAAGTATTATTGGCATATTTAACTTTCACAAGAAATGTTCAGTAAATAAAAACTGAAAGAACAGAAACGACGTATACCAATTGGAATGCCCAAATTAATTGAAATCTTTGATTCTCCATCAGAAGAGAATGTGATTGATATATTGATGAAACATTGTGTTTCTCTCTTTCGGTAATCTTGAGTTGAATATAGATTTTCAAAAGATTCAATAAAAGAGAAAACCGGTTAATCAGTTTTCATGGATTCTCCTGAAGACTTTCATCTTCTGTCATTGAAATAATATATAATGGAGAATTTCATAAAGGTGAAGAAAATGTTATTTCTGATTCACCACGATAAGTTACCGCGTAACTTCAATGTACACAAAGGAAAGTGCGGTGTTTATCAGTAACTTGTGTTCAATAATATTGCAGAAAAATAATTGAAGATACTCACCTCAACACTACGTAAGCCAAATTCTGCTTCTGCTTTCTTTTGGATTTGATTTATTATCGAACTTCTTTGATAGGTGTCCAGATTTCAAAACCAATCTCTTCAACTATTGATTGAATTTCATTGATATTCAGAGGCAGGGTGGTGGCCATCTTCTTTGATTTGATTAGTTATCGAGTTGACTTGTTCGATGTTCAGAAATGAACAAAGATTATTCACGATGTCACAATAGTGAATGTTATAAAAATGAATGATGAAATCTTCACGAATTGATAGTTTACAGTTGTCAAATATACCGCTGAGAGTATAAAATTCCTTTCTTTTATCTGGAATATATTTTTGTCAATAATCTATATTGTTTCCAATCATTTTCCTTTTGGGAAAAGACAGCATCCACAGTATCCAATTGACAGAAGAATCAATCCACGAATGCCAAAGATGAACGTGGTTTTCGAAGAGGGTTTGTTGCAAAGCCAAGCTTTATTTACCATTGACATTCCCAGATTCAGTCTTCTGTGGATCCTATAGATCATAGATGACCTCTTTGAAAAGCAAGATATCACCACATTCTTGTTCTTGACAGGGGCAAAAGAATTTCGAAGTTGCTACTGATGTGATCTGATAGTGCTGTCTGATAAAGGATCATCAATGACATACTGGACAGACCAATATAATTAAGTGTAGATTGTTCTGCTGATGGATGGACATTTGTAATGTTCCCTTCTTATTGCCACGAAAACATTATTTTCAAATAGTTGTTATGATTCTCCTAATCATTTTCGAGGATTTTTTTTGGGTTTTTTCCACTAATATAAAAGTCTTTTGAACATAATGAAGCTGAAATATAATTAGTAGAAGAAAATGCATCTTTCCACAAGACTACTCAATCTATGGAAACGAATATATATTCATTAGTTACATAAATGATGCATTCATAGGGCAAGAAGCCATACGCCATACCGATTCTAACAGTGAAACAAATGCCATCCCTTCAATAGTTTCAATCCCTTTGAGTGAAATGAAGTAGCGACACGTGTCAACAAAGGGTTCAACATAATTTGTGAATGAATGCATGTCCAATAATTTCGATGAGCTATTGTGATTGTGAGCTGCAATTCCTGGACTCAGAGAGTCATAGAGAATATGTATGCAATCAAAATTCATAATGAGCGCTTCGGATTACTCAAATACAAAGGGCTCTCAGCTAGGTTACATAGTCGTATCACGAGGCAACTTGCAAGTTGATGGTGATTTATCGAGATGAAATGTGGTATTCTCCTGATGAGGTGTTTGATATATAATTGTAGAGTGAAGAAGTTTGTATTTTTCAGCCTGAAAATTTGGATCTGCAACTCACATCTACTTTGTTGAAGAAATATCACACTGAAGTTCACGGCTTTTGTCAAAATGGAAACGTTTGGATTTCACTGATTTGGTTGATAGACATCCCATACCAATAGAATAAACAAACGTTAGCTTGATTTTTTTTTGTCACAACTCTTGTGTAAGCAGGTATAAACAGGTAAATCGATACTAGTAACTTGCACCGGTCTGGTTAATGAATTAAAGTTAAGATAAAATAAAGATTATTTCATTACAAATACGGCGGTATTGGGTTGTATGCGAAAAATCATTCCTGAATTCCGGTTGTCAAGTTTAAAAAAAAAATATTGCTACGAATGAATATGTGCGACAGATAGGCCACAACGAACAATTTCATGCGATTGAAGAGGATACAGCATTGCAACTGTGTATAGTTCGTCCATTGAATGAAAGAGAATGGGCATGCTATTTGTCCGTGACTGTACCTACCTCGAAAAAATTACCTAAACCTCTACCTAAGGTACCTGTTCAATTATGATCACGTGAAGCATATTGCCTCAAAAGAAACAATAATGGTGATATATCCAGTTGGTCATTCATCAGAATGTTTGAATTTTCTTCTAGAAAATAATTTGACTATGTTAAATAAGTTTTCTTATTTACATTGCTCGTATAATGTTCTTGGATTCGATTCCTAAATGTTCTGCCAGTTTGACCAATAAGTATGAGCATTCGTGGCGAATAGACGTGTTCGGTGTGTGCTCCGCTGATTGACCGTATAATCACGAAAACGTAGCTGTGCCTGCTGTATTTATATACTGTAATAACCTGTGAACCTGCGAACTTCATAAGTAATCAAATACTATGGCTCAAAATAAACAGGACTTTCAAAAACTCATTAAAGAAGCTATGAAAGCCATTCTTTTTGATCAGTCTTTAATTGATTCAGTAATTGAGAATGTCAGTCAACAACTGAATGAAAAACTGAACGAAATACTCACTGAACACCAGGATAAATTAGAAAAATGTGATGCCAAGATAAATTCGCTAAATTCTGAAAATCAAATACTCAGGCAACAAATTATGGAGAATGATCAGAGTTACAAGAACCATTCCATTCGCATATTTGGCATAGAAGAAATACAAGAAGAAAATATTGACGATGTACGCTAAATGCACACACACCGATTGTGGACGGCCGATTTTATACCGGTCGTCCAAACTTCAATAGTAAACCACATGTTGGTACGGGACCTGGCACACACGCCTACCGGTGATCGGCGTCGATCACTGGTAGGCTAATTGCACACACAACGATTTTGGACGGCCGATATTATACCGGTCGTCCAAATTCCAATAGTGAACCATATGTGGGAACGGGATCTTGCCCACATGCCTACCGGTGGTCGGCGTCGATCAACAAAGTTGAGAGACTTGAAAATGAGTATTGAAGGGGAAATGTATGACATAATCATTGGTACAGAAACTTGACTGAATGATACATTTTTTGATTCAGAATTAATAAATTTGGAAAGGTATACAATTTTTCGACGAAACAGAAACTCGCAATTATCAGGAAAAGAAAGGGGGGTGGGGTAATTATCGGGGTGAATAGAGACTTCAAGATCTTGAACTGGGGAATGAAAGATAGTACATATGAGACGCTCTGGGTTGAAATAAAATTAAAAAAATACATACTTACAATTACTTTATTTGCTGTTTACCTACCACCTGAATTGAGTTTTGAAGATTACAAGAATTACTTGGAATATTTTGAAAAGACGATATCTGACGAGAGAAATGTATATTTCTTTGTCGACTTTAACTTACCAAATCTAGAACACGAAAACATGGATGAGAAACATCAATTTGTTTTGTATTTCCTGGAAATTAATGGTTTTGAGAACTGTAATGAAATTAATAATATAAATAACCGTAAATCAGACCTTGTATTAGTCACACAGGAGAATACATTTGTATTTATGAGTCGAAGTCAGACTTTCCGCTTTTAGAGGAGAATATTAACCATCCTGCCTTGTATATTGAAATATTCGCTACAGATGAGATCATTAGAAAAACTCGTGATACAGAATCAGTAAAATATTATAATTTTCAATTATGTGATTTTTACAGAATTACTCAATCTATTCAGAATATTGACTGGACGTCATTATTTCAATTGAATGAGGTTGATATTTCTGTTGATTTTTTCTATTCAGAGTTATATAAGGTTTTAGACACAGTCGTTCCAAAAACTTCCAAGAAGAGAAATAAATACCCTATATGGTTTACTATAGACATAAAAAAATGTTTATTGAATAAAAATAAATATAGAAACTTAAACATTTATCAAACAATTATATGACCTTATATAACACAAAGAAGCCACCTTGAACGCTCGATAAAACAGGCTTTTGATAACTACATCAATGGTTTTGAAAATGCTATTAAAATTGACACCAGCACATTTTGGACGTATACAAAAAATAACAAAAAAATTCTTCTCCGTCTACGGTCTTTGAATACAATAATGTGAAACTCAGCGGCGCTGAAGTTCCAAATAGCTTTGGTAAATATTTTGAATCTGTATATTGCAAGCAAACGGCCGAATACAACTTCAACATCGTTGCTGAAGAAAAATCCTATTTTTCATTAGACTAAGTAACAGTAACTGATTATTTTATAGCATTAAAAAACTCAAGCCTAAAAAACGTGCTGGTCTAGATAATATCCCACCTTATATTATAAAAGGTTGTTCGTAGTTTTTCCAAGAACCGTTGATTTTTATATATATATAATCTTTCTTTGAGACAAAATAAGTTTCCATCACGATGGAAACGTGCTATTGTCACTCCTATAGACAAATCTGGTAAAAAATTACCGGCCAATTGCTGTGTTACCTTTCTGGTACATTGTTCGAGCAGATGATATATACTAAAGTGTGGCACAAAGTAAAGAATTTATTAAATGAAGAACAGCACGGCTTTGTGCCAAAAAAGTCAACTTCCAAAAATCTTTTATCTTTTAGTCATGACGTGATATACACAGATTTCCAAAAAGCGTTCGACAAAGTAAATTATGATGTATTGTTAAATGAACTTTCTCTATGTGGAGCTACTAAATGAGGGAACGTTCAGAGTGAAATTTGATACCAACTATTCAAATGAGTACCAGTCAAAATCAGGAGTACCCCAAGGATCAAATCTAGGGCCACTATTGTTTCTCATTTTTATTAATGATCTATCAGCGGACATTAAATATTCAAATTGTTTACTCTTTGCGAATGACCTTAAATTTTATAGGAAAATAGATTGTGTTCATGATTGTAGCGAGCTGCAAAAGGATACTGAAAATGTTTACCAATGGAGTGTGAAAAATAAGTTACCATTTAATACGTCAAAATGTATTGTAATGACTTGTACAAGAAAGAAAGATAAGATAGCGTATGCATATGAAATGGAAAATATCACGTTGACACGAGTAAGTAATGTTAAAGATTTGGGGGTACCATATGACTCAACCCTGTCATTCAAAAAACACATTGAAATAGTAGTCTCTCAGGGTTTACGGAGTTTGGGTTTTGTTTTGAGGCAAAGTAAACATTTTAGAAATTACCAAACAGTCATTACGATATATCACGCTCTGGTGAGACCCAAACTCGAATATTGTTTAGCCGTTTGGCACCCGTACCTATTGTTTCTTTAACATTTTTACATCATTAATTCTACCTTTTTTTTATATATTTTTTTCAATATAATGTTAGATTTTGAAGATTGTATCCGGTTGTATCCGATGATTGTAACTAACGAACCTACACTTATGTGGCTAATGATGTAATAAAGTTATCAAAATATCAAAATTACAACTAACTTTACCAACGTAGGTATTACCTGTTCTATATGCAATTTTAATATCTCGTTTCCTCAAAAATGAAGCTACTTTTTTCGTTGTTTGTCCAAAATACGTTAGAGCTCTATAATTTTGATTATAGATATATCTATCTTATCAATACGAAAAACTTCTGGAATCGCTTTTGCGTAGACTTTCTTGGCAAGTATTTTGTTTATTAATTCGGCTTGAAACCCATTGTTAACCGCAATTTGCTTGATGATATTGAGTTCTTTATTGAAATTATCTATTGAAAGAGAAACATTGACTAATCTGTGAATTTTGTTATTATAAGCTGCTACTTTGTTTTAATAAGGATGGGTGGAATCGTAATGTATACATGGTTTGTGATAAATTGAAAAATCATATTTGTTGTTCATTCTATTAATTGTTAAGTCCAAGAAATTGATTGAGTTGTCTGCTTCTATTTCAATAGTGAATTTAATATTCTCATGAATTTTGTTAATATCCTTATGAAAAGTATCTAATTGTCTCTTAGTACCTGTAAAACATACCAAAACGTCATCCACATCTTTATCAAAAGATTTTTGAAGATCGACTTCTCTAGATTATCCATGAACATTTCCGCAAGTAAGAGGCTTAATGGACTTCCCATAATTAAACCTTTTGAGGAGGAATAAATATTGTTGTTAAATTGAAAATAATTTTGTTTGAGACACACGTTTTTTTTTCGGTCACAGAAGAAAGTATTTCATTTTAGGTGTGGACTTGAAAAGTGGGCTTGGTGAGTTCTCTGTTCTTCTTAGGTCCAAACATCATTATTGCAGATTTATTAGAATTGAGCTTGGCTTATGGGATGTAGAAATATCAAAGCTGGCTAGATGTTGATCACAGGACAATATCACTCTAGTATCACTCCTAGATAATTGACCTTCTTGACATGTTTCAATTTTCTGGGACTGCTGTAGGAGTGCTTTCACTGACCTGATCAAATAATTCACATTCTTTGTCGCATTGCTCATAGTTTTTTCGTAAATCCCAAAATTTGCGCGGAAGTGTTTTCATGCCTCTGTCAATAAAACCCACCACATGTGAAACAATTTTTTTGTGAAATTCCTGTCAGAATCGATTAAAAAAATGGTGAGACTCACAGTGCCCTATCTTCCTGACAAAATCGAAGCAATTCAATACAGCTGTTCTTGAGAAATACGCAATTCACGTAATTATTTCGACCTCGACGAACCCGCCGAGGAATCGAAGCAACATTTTCCGTTCCATTACATCTGGAGTGTTTCATCCATCGGGCATCGGGTCCATTCTGGATTCTAGGCAGTTCACATTAATTGCGACGTCACGTCCCCGTAGTCTGTTAATAGCTGCAATGTCAACGCGTTGCCGCCTCTTCTTGGACTGTTCAAACTTTGGGATTAACGGGAGAAAATACACTTTTCATATTCGAGAGAAAACAAAAACATTTTGACAGTCACCTTTTTTTATACTGGACCTCGAGCAAAATTGTTGAGAATTAATCTGTGTTTTGAAAAGTCACGACATTGGGAGTAAAATCAATATTTTGACGTGAAATCGTCTTCAAAATTGCATCCATAGTGGGAAGCAATTGAAAAATTCAAATGAAAAAATCGAAAGAAACATTTTGGTCTTGTAGCTACATATCTATCATACAGGGTGAGTCAACAAGGTTTCTTCTCCATTGCTATCAGAGGAAACAATTTTTCGAACTGCTCAATTTTTTTGCAGTCATATCGATAGATATTATATTTCAAAATTATTTTCTCGCATACTAGATGATTCAGCTGAGCGTGTCCAACCAAAGTTAAATTATTTTAAATGGAACCTCCAGTATATGAAGACGTTATTCGATTCCATATTTTTTTTATCTTTCTGAGGAATTTTTCTTTTCGAATTTGAATCTAGAATAATGTGACATTGCCAAATTATTCTAGAACAACGTATTCTGCAGACAATACTTTTTAATTCAACACCTGCATGTCTACAACAATTAAGTGGATTTTTTAAGGAATACTTAGTCAACATCACCATGATAATTTTGGAACCCTCAACTTTCGGAAACAATATATAGGGTGCTCAGTCAAGTTTAATTCATTTTCAAACAGACATGATTCAACTTTATCAAATGGAACACCCTGTATTTTTTCATTTGTATGAAATGTTTCAACATTTCACTACATTTTTTATCAGAAGTATACTATACTATACCATCTTGTTGTAGCCACATTTCAAGTCTTGTTCCATACGTAACCCCGTTCAATAAATTAAAAAACTCATGCCGAAGAAATCTTACATATTTTCTTCTAGTGAGATGCCGATCCAAAAAATACGTAAAGATAACTCTTATTCCAAAAATTCTACCCCAAACATTCAGTGACCAACGCTGTTGATTGTTCAGGCAACGAACAAAATGCGGGTTTTCCGTTACGTAATAATGCATATTATGTCGACTCACAGTTCCATTTTTATGAAAAGTTGCTTCATCAGAAAATAACAGGAAATCGACAAAAAAACATTTTCCAGATTGATCTTTACGAAGCCCCCCATCGGCAAAATTGAACACGTTTTTCAAAATCTTTTCCTCTCAACTCTTGCATCAATTGTATGTGGTAAGGATGAAATTTGCTTGCTCGTTACATTCGAAACACGATGGTTTGAGAAAATCCTAATTCCCTCGGATACTCACATGGGGATTTTCAACAAGGTTAAGAGCAATTTGAAATATGATCTCTTCATTTGTTACAGGGCAGACACGTTCGAACTTCTCGTGATTGACACTACCAGTTTTTTCAAATCTTGTTTTTAGAGCCTGAAATGCCCTTCCATCTGGTTGTCTTCATCGGGGCAGTTGCCGTCACTTTCCTCCAAAGCATAGACGATTTGCACCATAATGAAACCGATTCAATCTACACGAGAAATGTTGAAACATTTCATACAAATGAAAAAATACAGGGTGTTCCATTTGAAAAAGTTGAATGGCTATTCAAGTCAAAACATATCATAAATTACACAATAATACAAAAATTCAAACTGTGTAGCAACCTTGAACGTCAAATTCAATGGATTTGGGTATCTTATGCTCAATCAACATGGAGGCAAAAATGATTCAACGCACGGTTTCATGCGGTTTCCAAACCATTTCCTCTTGGAAGGTCCTACATTTCGACTCAATCGAATTGGTTTTTGCAACAGACCGTCGTGGGCCATTGTTTATCATGGATAAGCATGGTTTAGGTAGATGTGTTGAAGTTATTTTCTAGGCTTATTGGCCATGGTCTGCAGCCATGGACTGAGCGTGGTTTTGTTTCAATAAGTCGAATTGAATGACCTCTTTTTGCGAGTGTGATTTGATACAAATAGCCAGAATTCATGGATATTGATTCCCGCTATATTTTGATTGAAATTGTAATTTTTAATTCATGTTGCCTTCCTATATAGTATCAGTGGCTCTCAATTCTATGAAGCACTTGATTCTCTCCAAATGTCACAACGTGAGTACTCTCACTACTTCTGACTTATCGCTATGCTCCTAACCAAATAAATTACTGGCTAAGTGTCTTTTTGGTAGTACAAAACGTCAGGTTGATTTAAATATTGTAACTTTTTCAGTGCTTGTGAAAAAAATTGTTATACAAATTTTATGTACCTACCCCCCTTTAAGGGGCTGTATCTTAACAAGGGATGCTCCAATGAAGTTTCTTTATGTCAAAGATCCTATCTTTTTTTTCGATGAGAAATCACCTCCTCAAATGTTTTACACTTATTCAGTTACACCCTGTATTTTGTATGCAGGGAGCTAGGTATTTACACTTCTCTCCGTGTAAACCGATCCGCAGCTATAAGTCATCGGGTTATCCACTGGTGTTGCTGATGGGTCTCGAGGAACCTTCGCTACCCTTACACAATCTCTATTGATTTTCTTGGACAATTTCTGGTTATGCTTCGTTTTAGAACTTTTGGTTGCGATTGGTTGCAATTGAGTTGGAGTCGTGGAGAAATCATAGATCGAATTCCATTTCCCGTAGAGCCTCGTTTGTGTCAAATATTTATGATTTTTTTCTTCTGTCAATTCCTAACACCACTGATGCTCCGTAATTTGTGCTCTGATTTCAACTAGTTGCCTTTCAATATATCTACAGTGGAAGTACAAGACAAATCTTCTTAAGCAACCAATGTCGAATCTTGGCTTTGCGTGATTTCCCAGGCTTGTCTCTCAAAGACATATGTTCAAAATCATGTATATTTACAAAAGTTCAAGTATGATTTCAAAAACTCTAGATGAATAATGATACGAATATATGTGTTTGCTATCGTGATATTGTGGATTCTGCACTATGATTGATCGACCAAGATTTGCACGGGTAGCAGGACATACATTTTTGTCATTATTATCATCAGCATGTCCCTTACCAAAAAGAAGTTGTATTGATATGAAAGCTGGAAGTTTTGTTTTCTATACAATTTTAGTTTAGTCTAAAACAGTCGATACTGTTCAACAGCATTCCACAACATTCCCAAACATTGGTGATGGTATGCTCAGGAACATTCCGGAACATCCCAGATGGTTCTGTCATAGTCCGCCATTGTCCCTTCTTCTGTAAAAAAAGTTTCTCAAAGACATATGTTCAAAATCATGTATATTTACAAAAGTTCAAGTATGATTTCAAAAACTCTAGATGAATAATGATACGAATATATGTGTTTGCTGCGATAGTTTCAGTTTCGCTTGAATTCTATGATACGTATCACATTGATAAGAATCAATGAAGCATCCAAAATTAATTTTATTTATTTCTTGGCCTTGGCTCTTCGTGCATAGAAACAATGTGCAACTGTTTTGAAAATCATGATTCTTCTATGGAAATCTGTGAATCAACTTCATGAACATGCTAGAGCATGTTTCCAATTAAACATCAGTATTTCCTCTCGTGATAACATTTATAGAGATGGTAACTGATCCTTTGTAGTCGGACATAATCACTAGAAGATTTACAGCTATTCTAACTCGATTGCATCACTTATGCAACTCGCTAACTTCGTCTCACAAATCGCTTGCGAATCTTATTCCAATCCGTTTGCATTTCGCATTATTCCTTCTCGAACTATTCGAGTAACTGATATTCTTTATTGACTACGAAATGTCGCTAAGCGAGGATTAATATTTCCCTCGCGAACGAAATGCAATTTAATTATACGGAGTAATCGTTTTGCATCTCACCTAGACAAAGGAAGGCGTCGAGAAAATTGAACTTTATCTCGTAGCTACTTAGCAGGTGATAATTTATAATATCAGAAGGTGTGTAGATATATTGGTGTTACTCAAAGAGATATATGATGGAATCGGTCGTTACTTGATGAAAATCCATAACTAACGTATTCTAAAAACACTTTATTGTATGATTTTCACTAGACAGTTTTACAAAAACGCAACACGTGTTTCGCCATACAATGACTTCCTCGGGCGTGTCATTTTATATATTTTTTAACCATTTGTATTCAATTACCTTTATCTAGTGTCTTTCACGAATCTTTGATATTCTTCATTGTTTATTTCCTTCATTGTTTCTTCCTTCTATTTTTCTCTCCACCTATTTTTTTTATATACTATTTTTCAAGTTTACTGAAAGAATAGTTCGTTCGATTTCGGTTGAAGGAGAAGTGAACTCGGTCTTTCATTTTCCAATGTTGTTAGGAATGAAATCACTGTATATTTTGTTCATGTCGAAAATAGCAAGCACTATTCAACATTTTTTTAAACCTAAGTTTGGCTGGTCAGGCCCAATCCCCCAAAGCCTCGAAACATTAAGAAGGGCGTGTCAGCAACCAACGACCACTCCCCACACCATGAGGTAAGTGATCAATGGGTCCGGGAATCATATGCCCTGAGTAAGCGTAGTTAACAAGGATGACAGCCTTCTGCTATTAATCAAAGTCTGCTGTTAATGTCTGATGTCAAACAATGTCTCAACGATTTCTGTCTTTATGATTGATGGATTCGTAATTCAGGTATTGTGTAAGTGATACAGGACCGTACTCGCTCCTCCACTACTACTTTTAAATGGATATACCACTTCTGATTTGATGTCTCGATTTTTGAGAATTTGTTTTGGAAACTCCATGAATATCAATGAAAAAACTCGTGAATATGTGATGAATCTATATTCAAAGAAGAGTTCTGATCAAGTTCAAAATATGTTATTCGTGTGAGAGATCTACCAGTATTGTCTGTGTAGGTGATACTTACCGGAAGTTGGTGAAATTAGATGTTGTGTGATTCAGCTGCAATTTCAATGATCTGAGTTTGAAGTTTCTCGTTTCTTTGGCGATATTCTCTGGTGTTTGCGTACTTTGGTCTCGGCTCGATCTCGACATATGTCTGGTACCATTGCCGCCATTGGCGTACGGTAATTGATTGTGAGATAGATTCAGTCGTAAGTTACTGTGAGATCTGGAAATTAAAAAGGTGTTTTTGTATAAAACGCCTATGAAAATAATGAAAATAAATGTACTGGCAATACATTCAACTCATTTTTCAACATGCACTTTTTTCTTAGTCTGTCAAGCTTGCCAGATGATTTTTGAATCATTCATTATCAAATTGAAATATATTTTCCAATCTTGGATCGTTTTCAACTTTTGGTTATTATTCATTTTTGATGAAGAAGTCATTATTTTTAGCTGTTTTTTCAATGTTATTGCAGGTTATTATAAAACGCAATACTGATTGGCAAAGAAAATGATATTTGTTGCAGAATAAGATAACCTATTCTCAAATGTTTTCATGATTTCATTTCGGTATCCACACAAACACAGATTTTTCAGGGAAACACACTGAGTATTGCAAAACTCGACATATTTGAGTGTCATATCGAGATAAGTTTATAAGATACCTACAAAAATAGAAGGCTTTTCGTAAGCAAGACTGATTTTACATTATTTCTCATCGACATAATTTCATATTTGGGTAGAAGTGAAAACCACAATTCAAAGAAGAAAAAAGGTGCCCTATAAATAATGTTAGAAAGTTAAATGGTTTCAGTATCAGGCATTTTGGCAGCTAGTACGTGTCTTCAAGTGATTATTTTTCGCAAACACCTGTCACTTTCTTACTGATGACAATCCTCAGAAGTCGAAACGTGTGTGGGTTATTTATCAACGATGTTTTAAAATTTAAAAATCGATTCCTAGTATGGTACGCTCCGTAGTCTGAGCATCGCTAAGGAATTGTTGACTGTCAACAGCGATCCATATTTGCTCGAAAGGGTCATAATAGGTGACCAATTATCAAATCAAAATCGAAGTTGAATCGTTTCAATAGAATAGCTCAGGAGAGCTAAGAAAAAACAAAGCATGACAAGTTTGATCAAATGTCAAGGTTTTGCTCAAACACCATCATAATCATGCTTTAGAAACCATCTTCACCAGATTTGGTCCCCTGCGACTTTTTCCTGCTCCAAAGTTTTAAGAAACCCATTTGTTCAATAAATTAAAAAACTCATTCCGAAGAAATCTTAAATATTCTCTTCTAGTGAGATGGCGATCCAAAAAATACGTACAGATAACTCTTTTTCTGAAAATTCTACCCTAAATATTCAGTGACCAAAGCTGTTCAT
Source organism: Leptinotarsa decemlineata (assembly GCF_000500325.1). NCBI lineage: Eukaryota > Metazoa > Arthropoda > Insecta > Coleoptera > Chrysomelidae > Leptinotarsa > Leptinotarsa decemlineata. Next base: position 20,198 of record NW_019291709.1, on the reverse strand, counting down.
TGTTCAGGCAACGAACAAAATGCGGGTTTTCCGTTACGTAATATTGCATATTATGTCGATTCACAGTTCTATTTTTATGAAAAGTCGCTTCATCAGAAAATAACAGTTAATCGACAAAAAAAACATTTTCCAGATTGATCTTTCCGAAGCCCCATCGCCAAAATTGAACACGTTTTTCAAAATCTTTTCCTCATGACTCTTGCATCAATTTTATGTGGTAAGGATGAAATTTGCTTGCTCGTTGCATTCGAAACACGCTGGTTTTAGAAAATCCTAATTCCCTACTCAGGTCTCGGATAGTCACATGGGGATTTTCAACAAGGTTAAGAGCAATTTGAAATGTATTCTCTTCATTTGTTACAAGGCAGACACGTTCGAACTTCTCTTTGATTGACATTACCAGTTTTTTCTAATCTTGATTTTAGAGCCTGAAATGCCCTTCCATCTGGTTGTCTTCTTTCGGGGAACTTCTCTTTGTAAATCCTCAATGCAAAGAGGCAGTTTCCATCACTTCCCCCGAAAGCATAGACGATTTGCACCATATCTTCCAATACAAAATTCATAATGAAACTGATTCGATCTATACACGAAATGTAGAAACTTTTCATACAAATGAAAAAATACAGGGTGTTCCATTTCAAAAAGGTGAATGGATGTTCAAGTCACAACATATCATAAATTACACAATAATACAAAAATTCAAACTGTCAAATTCAATGGATTTGAGTATCTTATGCTCAACATGGAGGCAAAAATGATTCAACGCACGGTTTCATGCGATTTCCAAACCATTTCCTCTTGAAAGGTCCTAAATTTCGACTCAATCAAATTGGTTTTTGCAACAGACCGTCGTGGGCCTTTGTTTATCATGGATAGGCATGATTTAGGTAGATGTGTTGAAGTTATTTTCTAGGCTTATTGGCCATTGTCTGCAGATTTTTATCTCTGACATTTCGCCTGGTACTGGTAAATGTCGAAGAAGAGTAGGCAATGCACAAAGTGTTCTGGTTGTTTCTCACAGCAGATCCTACATTCAAATAGTTTCCGGTTATGTTCCAATGATAGTGAGCGTGGCTTTGTTTCAATTAGTTGAATATTACTGGAGTTCTTTCCCAATACCGAATCGTTATTTTTAACACTTCAACACGTGTTTCGATCACAAGGTGATCATCTTTAAAAGGAAGATTAAACTATTGAGTTTATAATCTTCCTCTTGAAGATGACCACTTGGTGATCTAAACACTTGTCGAGGTGTTAAAAATTACGATTTGGTGTTGGGAAAGAACTCCAGTAATATTCATCACTACACCAACGGTTCCAAACAGGGCATCATAAGTCAATTAGTCGAATTGAATAACCTCTTTTTGCAAGTGTGATTTGATACAAATAGCCAGAATTCATCGATATTGAATCCCTCTATGTTTTGATTGAAATTGTAATTTATAATTCATGTTGCCTTCCTATATAGTATCAGTAGCTCTCAATTCTGTGAAGCACTTGATTCTCTTCAAATGTCACAACGTGAGTACTCTCACTACTTCAGACTTATTTTGTATGCAGTGAGCTAGGTTCTTACACTTCTCTTTGTGTAGACCGATCCGCAGCTATGTAAGATATTTTTATAAGAAGTGCTTCAATCACTTACATACTGTAGGTTAATGGACTGACACCTATCAGGAAACAACTACTCCCCTGGCTAATTCCTCGAAGGGCGTTGGAGTAAGGGAGTGGTTGTTTTCTAATAGGTGTCAGTCCATTAACCTACAGTGTAGGGAGTTGAGACTGGCTTGAACGAATTGTTTCTACACTATAATTATACCACAATGTATAAAAGTGAAACATTTAATTCCTCTCCTGTATTAGATTGTCATGTCATAGATGCGATTAACTCAATGAAAAACACCAATTCTGTCGTAATAGAATGAATCTCAACGAAGGTCATTAAAAAAATTGCTCAATATATCGCCAAACCATTAGCACACAATATCCAGGGTTTTCCCCGATTTTCTCAAAATTGGAGTAGTAAGCCCTATTTTCAAAAAAGGCGACCCCTCCAGTATGTGTTACTATCGACCCATAACAATTCCCACCATTATCGGGAAGGTATTTGAAAGATGTGTTCATAATGAAATGAACTCATTTTTATCCAAATTGCGAATACTGTCAAAATATCAGCATGGTTTCTGTCAAGGTAAGTCGACCGAAAGTGCTTTGTACAATTATTTCAAATATATATACTATTCACCAGATGAAATGAAATATGTGGGAGCACTTTTCTTCGACTTATCGAAGGCATTCGACATTATTGATCTGGAGATAATCTGAAGTTAATTATATTTCCATGGATGATGTCATACATGCCCTTCAGAAAAATATCAGTTAAAATCGGAGTGCATACATCTGAATATTATGAGATGGACCAGAGAGTTCCTCAGGGATCGATATTGGGACCGCTTATTTTTTGTTATTCATAAACGATCTACCTGACTATATCAGTACAAATTCAGTAGTTCTCTATGCAAATGATACTACATTGGCCATTGATGCAGATATTCCTAAAGACTTACAGAAAAAACTAAATAATTTAGCAGAAGAATTCATGAATTGGTGTGAAAGGATTTTTTTGATAGTGAATGCAGAGAAAACAGTATGTATGTATTTTCATTCTAGGTGGAGATCTGTGACTGATATTCAAGTGGTTGTCAAAAATAGCACTGTTCATCTTTCTGAAGTTACGAAATTCCTTGGAACTCATATAGATACTGGAATGAGTTGGGAAAATAATATTGATGCCATAAGCAAAAAAGTGAACACAGGTTACTATGCTATATTGCAATTAAAAAATATGTTCAATACGAATCAACTAATCAATGTGTATTATGCTCTAATCTACTGCAACATATCCTATAACATCAACATATGGGGATGCTCCAGTAACTCAAACAGAATATTTGTTTCCCAAAAAAGAATTATTCGACTCATTTTCAATCTAAAACAAGATGAATCGTGACGACCATATTTTCAAAATTATAAAATTTCAACAGTTCCATGTATATATGTTTCCAAATGTACAATGTTATTTATGCAACATAATAAGATGTATCAAACAGTTTCTCATTGCCATGGTTACCCAACTAGAAACGAAGACCTTATTAGAATTCCTGCACACAGCTCATCATTCTATGAAAAAAGCTCCTCATATAGAGATATAAAGTTTTTCAATCATCTTTCCGTAAACCTGAGAGAGCAACGGAATAAAAACTTGTTCAAATCAAAATTGAAAGTATATTTGCAAAACAAATGTTACTATAGTATCAAACAATTTCTTGATAGGAAATGAAAATGTGTTTGCTCGTATGTATGAATATAAATGTTATACATGTTTTCATGTATATGTGAACAAATCTATCAAAGTGTGATATTTCAATATTGTTGATTGTAAATTGCATATTGTTCCACAATTACCTCAATATGTATATGAAAAGACAGGGCTTGACTAGTAGGATAGTATTACACTTTGAAAAAGATGCCAATTCAAGATATGCATATCCTGAAGCTGCTGGATTCCATACAGAAAAGAGCCATCAGTCTGATTGGAGACACGAACATTACTGGAACATCGAAGAAAGGTTGTAGATTTCTCTCTCTTTTGTAGATGCTTTCACGGGAGGTGTTCGAGTGACTCGGCACATTTGATTCTACCAAGAGCGGTCAGAAATGTCAGAAATACGCGACGGACTGTGACTGCTCATCGTTTTGAGGTTCAACTCAGTACACTTCGAACTCCACTGTTCAGGAACTCTTCCATTTGGAGAACTGCTGAACTGCTTTTGTGTAGAATAAACTTCTTGAGAACACTTTTCCAATTGAATTTGAGCCCTCTTAGAGTGCCTTAGGATTTTCGTGTAGTGCTTAGTCCTTGAGAAACCTAGGACCTTACAGGACCTTACAGGACCTTACCTAGGACCTTACAGTTTTCAGTACATTATCCACATCATTATAATTTTTTTTTCAATCATACCGTTCAACGTCCACTGATCTGCAAGCAGCTTTATCGGACCAGAACATGTCTCATTGGCATCGCTATAGGCTTCGCCAAACAAACTTTGAACACCTGGATGGCAAGAAGATTTATGGACTTCTTTCAGGACTTGCCTCTTGATACCAAACAGATGTTGGACTAATGAACTACGATGTCTAACAGGCCTTCTTACAGGTCACTATCATTTGAATCATCATATGCAGAGACTTGGACTGTCGGAAGACAGTGTGTGTCGCCTCTGTTTAGAAAATAATGAAACAGCAGAGCATCCACTGATCAGAGATTGAGTGAAATGGGGATTCACTTTCATGAAGATATTTTTATAAGAAGTGCTTCAATCACTTACCCCTTTTGATTACACCGGAAGGATTGATTACACTCTTACCACCTGTCATTAAGTGAATTGGAGTGGAAGATCCGAATTTATGACAAAGTATTTTTGCAAATCTGATTAAAATCTGTTTTTCTGTTAACCAGCTGTCGCACCCTACGAAAGACAACCCTCAGAAGACGAAACTTGTGCGAGCTAAGGATTAACGAGGTCTTACCTTTCAACGTGTGATTCTTAACACGAATACATGAATTTCTCCAACATTAATATACAGTTCCATAAAAACTAATACTCTACTCCTTGTATAATGACAGTATTTGAAAAACCTTTTCTTACATGAATATTGAACTGGAAGTAGTGAGGAAACTGACCCTTATGTGTTTCAATATATTCTGAAGGCAATACAAAACGGCATACTTGAATATAATCTCGAAAGACGGCGAGCAAAACTTTTCCCGTTTCAATATTCAATAAACCTCCTGAAGTCTCATTGATACAGGAATCCCTCTGAGAAACGTAATGGGAACATGGGGATAACTGGAAGCCACATTAACTATTTTCTGGCCATATAAAAGTTTTTAACTTCTTCGGGTCCAACCCGAAAAGCTTACGAGTCTTAAAACTTACTCAATAGAGGAATAAAACAAAAATATCACGCACTTCTCTGGTTTATGGAGTTGCCGGGCTCTCAGGAGTTAAGTCCTTTATTCAGTGTGATGGTTTTTCAGAGAGAATGATCGCGACTAGGGAGAGTCTGTGATGAGTTTGAAGTCTACCGGGTATAGTTGGGAATGACTTATTGCCAATCGTAAATTGAGATATCCAATATTCTTATAGAATCATTTGTTAGCTGTTCAGCGATAAGAGTTCCTAATCGAGGAAAATTTGTTTTCCATATCTACGTGGAACTGTCTTCAGGTACTTTATCATGATTGTGAAGAATTTGAAATGATCACTAAACTATACAACAAAAATGTCATTCAAAGGAATTGGGAATCGAATAAACACTGGTTCAAGATAACAAAAATCAAGTCTAATTTAGTTCCAATTTTATTTTTGAACGGAGTGTTTCATTTCAATAGTCAAACTTGATGACAATATATGTGCAACCGTTATCAGAATTATAATTTTCTGCAGCTGAAACCGTTCATTATTCATTATTAGACCCTCATTTCAGATATGAAGTCTCATTCTGTAATGTATGTTCTAGAACCCACTTTTGAAGCATAAACACAGAACTCCCTATGATTGTGTTTCAAAAAAATTCATGCGTTATTTATTTTGAATAAATATTACTGGAGTTGTATCCCAACACCAAACTGTTATTTTTAACACCTCGACACGTGTTTCAATCACCAAGTGATTGAAACACGTGAAGTTTAATCTTCCTCTTGAATATGATCATTTGGTGATTGAAACACGTGTTGAGGTGTTGAAAATAACGGTTTGTTGTTGGGATAAAACTCCAATAATATTCATAATGACACCAAACAGTGCATCACAAGTAGGTCTATATTCAGTGCAAACAAAATTTTTCATATTGGAAACAGCTTGTTTGGTGAACAACCATGGAGAGAAATTTTCTCTACTCTCTTCTTACTGTTCCCCTTTTCACACTCTCGATTTTGGACTACCTATTACCCACCTTGCCACTTACTGAAAGTTCACTAATTCACAACGCTCTGAAATATTCAATCATCTGGCAAACAACGTTAAATGTATAGAAAGGCCTACGTAATTCAGGAAAGGCAATTGAAGTTTCACTCTCCGATAGATCCTATTATAGTTTGGACGAATTACACAGGCCAACAAAAAAAATGTTTTCGAAAACTTTGTTTACTTCAATAGCTGATTTTTATAGATTTTTGTGTGTTGAATCCAAATCTGGTCTTAGTTTTTCTGTAGCACTCATAGTTTTTGAGAAATTGAATTTTATTATATAATTTAAAATCTGTACGGTATATGGTAAAATTAATGAAACACTATGTTAAATCACCATCATGGTTTTTATTTACAGTAGGTTACCTGAAATAATGATACAGTGTTGTAATGTAGGTTTCACTAGTCTTTTTTCTTTGAAGTTTCTTGTGTAGCTTTTCCTGCGATGAGTCGCTTGTTGAGCTTCACGGTGAAGTGACCAACAGTAGTTCAGTTCAGTAGCAGTTCCGGCGGCCCTGATAACGTTTTTCCATCAATTCAATATCATGGTGAAAACGCTCACCCTGCTCTTCACAAACATCTCCCAAATTTTCCGGGTAGTAATCAAGATGACTGTTCAAAAAGTGGACTTTCAGGCTCATCAAACATCCTAGTTTCTTAAAATTCTTCAACATGTTAACTACAATGGTACGATATTCTGGGTATTTTGCATTTCCTAAGAATTTTGTAACTACTTGATTGAATGATACCCATGCTTATTTCTCATGTATGGTCATTGTGGTTTCAAAGATGAATTCTGTAATAATTGTAATATATTGATGTGCAAATGTGAAAAAATGGTAGGTGATACGGCTTAACAAGGGTCATATTTGAAGTGAGCACCCTAGAAAACAGTATAATAAGTTGTTTTAAATAAAATAGTTTTTTCATCGTTGACCTGTGTTATTTGGCAATAATTTTCATAAAGAATAATGAAAATAAATGTCAAGGTGAGTATAGGTTGTCCAATAACTTGCACTAACATTTTTTCCGATCAGTGGGCTGAAGTAGAATTTTGAGATGGAATCAAACTGATTAATGAGTTCTATTCGGCATCCGCATCAACTTACAGTATTCTTACAATATGTGCGGTCTTTTCTGACTCTCCTCTTGGTTTTGGAATTCATATCAACATTTACTTTTAACACGGAGAACTGTATACCACATAAGCTGAGAAGTCTTGAGCCTAACACATAGATGGCACTAGTCTTATTGCATTCACCACTTTTTCAGTTAAGGTTGTTAAAATTTCATGATATTCTACTCATAAGTTTGTGAATTATTGTGCTAAGAGTGGCAAACAATTTCTCGTTTCAATTTTACACTTCTTTTTGATGGGAAAAATACCTTTCAAGCGAAGCAATGCCTTGAAAAGGACTTCGCTCCATCAGAAACAATAGTTAAATGTTGGTTTGCTGACTTCAAATGTGGAGAGACCGATGATGCAGAACACAGTGAACGCCAAAATGAGGCAGTAACACCGAAAAACATAAAAAATCCATGAAATCGTGGAGTTACCTGACATAGTGAAGATATCAAAAGAAAGCGTTGTCTCCATATTGCACGAGCATTTGATTATAAGCAAGCTGTTTTTAAACCGAAATGAAAACAAGAACGTCTTGATGTTTCTGAGCAGTGTTTGGCTATGTTTAAGCATAATGAACCGGAATTTTCGCATCGATTTGTGATAATACATGAAACATGGATTCATCACTCCATTCCGGAATCAAGAAAATCATCATCTGAGGTGAGAGCAACTGGTGAACCTCAAAAGATCAATAATCAGCTGAAAAGGTTATGGCCTTGGTATTTTGGGATGTGCATGGTGTAATATTCGTTGAGAAGGAAATACAGTGGATATTATATAGCGTGATTGGAACGTTCGAAGGACGAAATTGCAATAAAGGCAATCAAAACAATGACAAACCTTCATGAATTGAACTTCGCCGACGAGAAAGATTGCTCGAATGAAGAGGTTTTTGCTAAAATTGAGGCCAATTTTGAGACAAAAGATGACTCGTTTCACAAAAGCGGTATTGAAATGAAAATATACATTTCTTATACGTTTCAAATTCTATATAGTATCACTTATTTACACAAGATTGGTCAATAAGATCTATTCTTCTGTCAAAAAAAACTTATGAATCATACTGGAGGTCATACTGGAGATCAAAATGGTCGGGTCCGATTCCCAAAGCTCCGACACATCTAGACAGACGCACCAGCAATATCAACCGATTACCAGTATCCCCACCGTGAGGTGGTGGTCCGAGCATAATATGCCTCAAGCAGATACGATGAGCCATGTTTTTGACTACATTTGTCCGGCTAAAATTTCAGCCCCAATGCGGCAAGCCGGCATGACCTTGAAATTAATCAGTAAAAAGTGCATGTCTTCACCAAGGACTCTAATAATTATAACAGAGTCGTCGGGATAGTGTCTGCGAAGAAAAATTCTTGATATTTTATCTGCTTTCTCTCCTCCTTTCGGACTATATTCGTCTCACTCGAAGCGTCACCAATATTGTCTTGCTGTGGTCAAGAAGAACTACCTGAGATTCATCAGCTTATATGAGCTCGAGAGTCAGAAATGAATAGTTCCAATGAATTGGACACTTCTATTTTCCCACAACGAATTCAATATTCGCCGGTGTCTCGGCAATACCGTAAAAGAGCCGTACTTGGAAATGAAGATCTATTAGGACCGCGTTAAGTCTGTTGATATATTCTGACATCGTACATACTGGACAGCAAGTGCGGTAGGATTCCAGTCATCAACCTCTATATCCGACTGCGGTAGACTAAAATGTTGAAGACAGTTGAAAGGCCATGATGAACCCCTCAGTTCTCTACTTGAGCTGAGGTGCTTTAATTAACCGAGGTCTTCAATGATGGTGAACACGATCCGCTTATCCTTGTGTTGCCGTAGGATTGCAGTGATCTCTACGACTTTCATTTGTGTTTTTTGCTGGATGCTACTCGGTGACAAAGTAGTGGTCACCTCATTCAGTGTCGAAAACTGAACCAAATCATCAGCCGCTCAGACTGCTGCTATAAAGAGAAATATTACATTCCCTGCTCTCTTATGGTTTCGTACCATACAGAGAAGGAGGTTCGAATTCCTGATGACTTCACAGACTTCATCCAGTAATATTCTGTCATACACACATGTTTTCGGAAAATGAATGAGAAACTAGATGGACTGATTGTGAAGTGTGAATTGTATTAACACAGAATGAGCATTTTGGAGAGAAGAAGAGCTTTACATAATGATAAAGAAGCAACCATTTCCAAATATTTTGAACTGAATGAAAAGGCTTTCTTCTCCAGCTGAGCTTCAATGTTATGATTTTTCTAGGATAGTGGTAACACGAAAGTAGAATCCATAAATATATATGTATCATTCTCATCGTACTACTCGAATCCAGATGAAACTTCTGCTGATACTCGTTCAATCTGTATTGAAGAATACAAAGTAAATAAACTCCTTTCACTGAAAAGTCAAGCAAAACATCTTATTTTCATCAGTCGGTTATTAGTTTTCAATTCAAGTTTTATTCAATACTTCATTCATCAAGTGATTCACTACATTCCAAAAGATTTATTCCCTAATTTTCTTTGCCAAATGGTGGAATCAGATCAACAGTTTTATAATATCTTGTTTATTTTGTAATGTCAGTTAATTGCTATTTGTTACGACTATTATGTAATTTATCGTTCAATTGCCAGCTAAATATAATAACGTTTATTGTTGTAGGAGATGAGATGAGGTATACTTTCCAAGTAATTTCGTTATTTCAATTCACTAAATAATTTCATTATTGCCATCCTAGGCATACATATTCAAAGTCATACAACCTAACATTTGGTTAAAAAAACACCTGCAAAAATGCTTCTTCGTAATTGACACTTTTCAACATATTCAACGAGAATGTAGATTTCATGAAATCTGATAGTTTATTGAATTCCGAAAAAAATAAGAAAATAAGCCACTGTATGGCGACACACGTGTTGCGTTTTTATAAAACTGCTTAGTGAAAATCTCACAACGAAGTGTTTCTCGAATGAATGTAGTCAATCAAACTTTCAGCCAAATCAAATGAAACATGTTGAACAATTTTTTATGTGCATTTTAGAATTGTCATTACTTTTCCATTCATGAACAGATTGTTGTACGAAACTGCTACTTCCAACTGAAGGACGAATTATTTACGCAAGATGAGGGACTGCCGATGGGATCGCCACTTTCACCGGTTATAGCCAACATATATATGGAGTGGTTTGAAACTCTGGCCATTGGAGAAGCCCACAAGAATCCCCTAGTCTGGTTGAGATACGTGGACGACACCTTCATAATATGGGACCATGAGAATGCAGAACTAGACACCTTCCTGAAGCACATCAACAACGTAAGTTCTTCCATCAATTTCACAATGGAGAAGGAAGTCCACAACGAATTGCCATTCCTAATCGTATTGGTGAAAAAGACCGACCCTGAATGGGGAACATCTGTATAACGAAAACCCACTCACACGGGACAGTATCTGAACCAGGAATCCAACTACCATCAATCGACTAAAATAGGAATAATCGAGACTCCAGTAGACTGTGCATTCGGGCTCTGTAATACAAAGGAGGGTCTCGAAACGGAAGTAGGCATCATCACGAATGATTTTCAACGGAATGGTTACTCCAAAATGATAGCAGATGAAACTTTGGTTGGAAGACATCAGGAGCCTCACAAGGAAGAGAAGCCACCACAACCAGTAATTGCATTTTCCTACATCAGAGGATTGTCGAAAAGGATAAGAAGAATGGGGTCCAAGTATGCCATCAGATCTGGGAATACTATCCGTAGCAGCAGCACAAAAACCAGGCCACCAAACGCGAACTGCGATTCCAAGAATTGCATTTACTGTATACCCTGTGAGTGCGGAGAATCATATATCGGTGAAAGTAAGAGGTCATTGAAAGTTCGCATTGCCGAGCACGAGAAACATACACAGCGAGGAGAAACCCAGCAAATCAGGAATAGCATATTTGGACTCATCGAAATAACATCAAGTGGGCTCAAGCTGAAATCATCCACAAGGAGAAAAACTGGTTTAGGATAAAATTCAAAGAAGCAGCATATATGCTGTCCAACAACGCATTTAGCACTCGAATGACCTACAGATAGTCAGATTTTGGAGAAATAAGTCTAGTTATCACCCGAAGATGGTTGTGGATACTATAAATCGAAACGTCGTGAAGTAACTTGGTTTGGAATTTCTCAATTTTGAATTTTCATTCCTTGTTAATAAATTTTTGATTTTCATCTCGTGGTAATAGTCCAACTTTTTTTTTGTTATATTTTTTTGTTGCTCGTATTTTATTTCATTCAATTTTAGTTTTTTGCTTGATATAAATGTTATTTTTCAGCAAATCCTTTCAATTTTTTACGGGTTTTTAAGGGATTTCAAATCAATTTATATCGGGAAGTCCGAACTAATGCACCACGAAACATTATCAAGCACTTTCTAACAAACTTGGTACTATTTGATGATGGAATGTTCTCAGTTTCTACCTCAACCACAATTTCTTTGATTTTTTGGTGGTTCTACATCAGTTTGTGAATTCAAACGACAATACAAGTTCCTCAAAAACTTTGCGAGACTTTGCGAACATAATTTGGGATATCATATTTATCATTAATAAAAAGTTTGATGATAAAAGGTCCCACAATGAAGTTTCGTGGAATTTATAGATCTTTGCCATACAATTATGAGTAACAGTTGTCAATTTAAACATGTTTTTCTCTGGGAGTCGCGTATGACCTGAGGTAAAGATATACATTCAGGTAGTATATTCAAGTAACACTTGTTCACAAAACCGCAACACTAGTTTCGCTATACAATAGCTTCTTCGAGCGTTTGTATCAAGTATTGGCTAATTCCATAATATATTCAGATAGAACATTACTCGCCTAATCATTTCATTCCTTCGCAACAAAAATGTTCAACAAGATCTGTTTTGAACATTTCAGATTTTATTAACTTTATTATACAGGACGTTCCAATGAAAACTTGACCCCCCCTGTAAGTCAGAAACGGGGGTGTAATCGGAAATTTCAAAGAGAACGTCAATTTTCATTTCTATGGAAACTGATTCTGATATGGAAATCATACCCGAAACTTCACCCCGCTGCGGTCAGCAACTACCCGTCTATTTTTTTTCAATGGCATGGGAGGGGGGTCAAGTGATACATCACTTGAAAAATCTTCAGTCCCTCTATTACTTTTGGGTTTTTTTAGAAATTGGTTCATTCATTATTGAGAAATTGAATGTTGGACGTTTTATTCAAGAAAAAACATAAAATTCGCTGTCGCTCATTTTATTGAGTAATTCAACAAAAGTGCTATCAATGGTAACACAATCAATGGATCAAGTGTTCAAAATGACCTCCATCTAAGTTTCATACAATAATACAGTCCAAATAATTCAGCTAGAAATGAGATTCAGGGCTGAACATAATTTTAGTCACACATTGTTCACAGAGCTGTGATTTTTGTTATACGTATATAAGAGTAATTTGTGTGTTTTTGTATAATCTAATACTGGACAAAAATGTCAGAGTGATAACATGCTTGCTTGGTTTGTCATGAAGTCTCTCTTCTGAAAAAAGTACTCATGAATAAATATATCAAGTTAGTATATTCATTATCGTTTTATACATACTTTCGAAAACGTTCCCAACATTATTGAAGATGGAGATTCTACTGGAGAAACGCTAGAAATTGTTGCAACCTATTATCGAAATGATGAATGTGCTAAAGCTGCTGAAAGAATTTGTAATAAAAATCATCCAGACCACAACGTCAGCCATCAATATGTTAAACAGAAGACCTGCGACAGAGAACTTTTCGAGAATGCCGATTTCTGACTCCGGACATCTTTAATAATGTGGGGAACGCTTTCAAAAGTAGACTGTATTATTGTATGGAACTAGATGGAGGCCATTTGAATACTTCATGCGTTGATTGTGTTGCCATTGATATTACTTTCGTTGATTTTCTCAATAAAATGAGCGACAGCGACGTTTCTGTTTTTACTTAAATAAAACGTTCAACATTAAATTTCTCAATAATGAATGAACCAACTTCGAAAAAAAAATACAGAAATAATAGAGGGACAAAAGACCTTTCAAATGATGTATCACTCGACCTCCCATGACATTGAAAAAAATAGGGGGATAGTTGCTGACCGCAAGGAGGTGAAGTTTCGGGTATGATTTCCATATCAGCATTAGTCCCCCTAGAAATAAAAGACGTGTTCTTTGAAATTTTCGATGCGGTCAAGTTTTCGTTGGAACGCCTCATATACATAGTCTTCACTCACCTCTCGCCACTCCCCGCGTTCCTCCACAGCGTCCCCGAAATAGTGGGCGTCCTATCGTGTTTCTGAGCGAACCTACCACCCAATCTGCGGAACTGCTCGCTCTCCGGATGTTCGGCGGCAAAACGCGCCTTCTTCCTAAGCAGCTGAACCGTAAGAGCGTAGGTCACCACCATGATGACCATCGGCACATAAAAGGCTATGAGCGAGCCGAACACGAAGAACGCTCGATTGTTGATGACGCAGGAGCCCGATTCGGGCATTATGTTTTCGTGATTTATGATACCTGAAAGGAGACGATGATAATTATGATAATGTGTCTAGAAAAGAGTGATATACTCGTATATTGTCCCAAATTTTATAGGGAAGACTAGAGTATAAATGTAACAGTAAAGGGCCCAATATTGAGCCTTGCGAAACTCCGATTCTCATTTCCACGGGAATAAAGAAAGTTCTGTTCAAATACAGAGAAGCTCTACATAGTTGCAAGTGCCTTATGAATAATTTTGTCTTATATTGAACTATAGTCAAGTGGGATCAATCTTTTAAGTATATTTCTGGCCCTATTCAAAACACTGGTTAGCGAAACCTTGTTCTGGTGTGAGAAAAGTATTTTCAAAAAATCAGGATTACATAAGAATTTTTAAATCCAACTTTTCTAAAATTCTGGTGCAGGCAATTGTTGATAGTTCATACTAGAACCTCAGGCGTAAAATGAATGTATTGAAAACCCCTTTCCAAACATCAGACCAAAATTTCCCTACTATATTAGTGTTTTTATATGCATGTGGCCTAATTACTACCTGGTAGTATTAGCTAACTACACCGGTTAGTATTACTTGCGAAATAAGCTGCGAGAATTGTGATAAGAAATATGTTGGTCAAACCAAACGGACTATATTAGCTTGCTACAAGGAACATATTTCGCATGTTCGTTTTCACATACCAAGGAAATCTAGTGTCGCTCAACATGCCATAGAAAGCAACCATAAAATAAGTGAGAAATGTTTAAAATTGTTGAGACCGGTACATGACAACAGGTTTCTGGATGCCTGGAAATCAAAAGGGCGATTTGAGTTCTACGAATAGCAACAAAGGTCCTATTTCGAACAGATCTTTGTTTGGTCTTATATGTAATAATTCAAAATAAAAAACAAATTAGAGGTATTGAAAACAGGTATTGCATAGGACCAATACTAGGTAGTAATTAGGTAATATTAACAGGTATATAAAAACAGCATATAAAAACACTAACGCGAAACGCACGACGAGACACCGTATTTTATGTTCTGGTGTTATTCACATTGACCATAATATTCAAAATATCATCTTGAAGCTTCAGTAATATGATGTATGAAAATATAATTTAATGACAGTGGTTATATCTGGTCTATAAAAAATCCATTCCGAATTTTGTTGGCTCAATATCGGATTTTCATTTCCTTAACGAAATTAGTAACTATTTGCATCTTTCACAGCCACCTAATGATTTCAAATACTGAATGAATTTGACCTGAATTTCTAGCTTCTCTTGTTTCCGTTTTTCTCATAAGCGTGAATGTAATTAAAAGTTTTCAACAGTTTTCAATAACTAGCGTAGCTTTTGTGAGTATTGAAATAATTGATTCTCTCGATACAAATGAATATTCCTAGTTATTAGGAAAATCATTTTCAACTGAAAGAAAGAATGAGGATGTTTTTGTAATGCCATATAAAAATCATGATCAATACCTAGGAATAAAACATGTCACTTCTATGATCATTACAATTGACTTCTAATGCCAATCGAGGAGAAAATTTATTGTTTTGAACTTTCCAGCAAAACGTTCAGAACGAAATTCCAGAGTGGAATGAATTCAAGTAATCAACCCTTTTTGAGTATCATGTTTTTTCAAGAGGATATCGAAATAATATTGAATACAATATTATCTTTAGTTTATTAATGGACTTCAATCCCAACAACAAACCGTTATTTCAATACCTCAACACGTGTTTTGATCATCAAGTGATCAATTTCAAGAGGAAGATTAAACTTAAGTTCAATCTTGATCATCTTCAAGAGGAAAATTGAACTTGAGTTCATTCTTGATCATCTTCAAGAGGAAAATTAAACTTATGTTAAATCTTGATCACTTGTTTAGTTGGTGATTGAAACACGTGTCGAAGTGTTAAAATAATGGTTTGGTTTTGGGATAAAACTCCAGTAATATTTATTACTGAACCAAAGGTTCCAAACACTGCATCAGAAATTTTCAATTCAGGTGAACGTTCATCCAAAAGAGTTTCTTTTTTAATTGATAGAAATAACTATGTATCTTGATTGGAAATATAACTCACCTAATACTGTAATTGAGCTGGACACGAGCATGGACAACAACCATACCAAAGCTATCCTCAACACTACCGTTCTCGTCGTCGTGCTATGCCTCGTCTTCAGGGGGTTTCTGATGCCGAGATAGCGGCCCAGACTGATGAAGCACATGTGCATGATGGACGCCGAACAGGCCAAAACGTCGCACGTGACGTAAACGTTACACCAGATGAAACCGAACGGCCAATTACCTGCAAAAAATATGTTGGCCGTGAATTGAATCAGATTGAATAGTGCATAATTGGAGGGTTCATAATGGAGCATGTGTTTATGTAAGATCTTGCTTTGGAGTTTCAATATACAGGGTGTCAATTTGAAAACTTTCCACCCTTAATATCTACCTTCCAGTAAATAATATGAGGAATCGAAACAACAGGTCGATTTTATAGTCAAGGGAGACTATTTCAAGGAATATTTGTAGCACTCTTGGTTCAACCGCCAAGGAGGGGTAGTTGTTACCCTTAGAATCTTAAATGGGAAGGGGTATCAAGTGATACATTCTTTCGATTGACGTTCAATTCTGCTTCCAATAATACCCTGATGTTTCATTTTATTATGAGTAGTTTCCGAAAAATAGCGTTCTCAACTTACACATGTAATTAGAATTTGCCTGTTTTGAGATGCATTTATGCATTGACTTCTCTTGATGGAAATGATTAGAAATTTAGGTGGCACCGTACCAACCCTTGAATGACAAAAATAAATGTTTTATGTGTGGGATTTTTCATTTATTGGTTATTGTCCCTCTACAAAATAAAATTTAATTTTCGAGAAAGACATTCCGAACATAAAATCTACTCACGCTCATCTTATAAACTGTTCTAAACGTCGTCAATTTTGCTCTAAACAGCAATTACTCCTGTTTTAGAACTCACCTCTAACATTACGGAAAACTTCAACAGGAATTGACTTGCATGTTATTGTAATTCATCTTTCAAGTTCTTCAATATTAGAAGGTCATGTTTCATAAACAACGGATTTAAGATGCTCCCAAAGAAAGAAATGTAAGATTGTTAAATGCGGTGAACTCAAAGGCCATTCAACTGCTCCTTTTCTGCTCTTCAAAACAGCACTTTATCAAAATAAATTCTTGGATCTGAGAAAATCTGTCAAAAATATAAATAAAAGCAGCATATAGTCAATTTACAAACTCAGCTGAAAATAATATTTTATCTGACTGTTCGACTTTCTGGTCTTTCATACACAGTAAAAAAGGTCATTCGCGTATACCGGGTATAATGAAACTTGATGATGAGGTATTTGATAAGCCTGGGGATATTGTCAATGGATTCGCCAAGTACTTGAGAAGTGTATATTCTTGGACGAGAATATGCTTCGTGGAAATTCTCATGATTCTGATTTAGATACATTAAACATCCCCGCCTTCTATAAAATCGATATTATTACTGCTTCAAAAAAAATCAAGAAATAAACTAACCGCAGGCGTTGACAATGTTCCTAGTCTTGTGATAAAGGACTGTATCGAAGTTCTGTCTATACCTCTAATAGGTATATTCAACTTTTTTTTATCAACTTGTGCCTTCCCTGAGCAGTGGAAAACGGTTTGAATTTGTCCGATATTAAAAAAGGCGACTCTAGCGATACCACAAACTACAGGGCAATTTCAATTTTATGTAACTTTTCTACTTCGAGATATGTGTGCAAAATGTTATGTACTTCCATATTCAAAAAGTTATTCCTCCTATTCAGCATGGTTTTGTACAACAAAGATCATGTATGACAAATCTTGCATATTTAAATCAATATCTGTGTACGTACCTGGACAAGCAAAAACAAGTCGATGTTGTTTATTTAGACTCCCAAAAAGCCTTCGATAAAATATACCATTATGTTCTTCGATAAAATAGACTATCACGTTCTTCTCAGCAAATTGACAAAATTGGGGCTCCCTAACCAACTGCTTACTCGAATTGAATTATATCTAGTTAACAGAAAACAGTTCGTCGAATATGAATCTTTCAAATCGGCCCAGTACGTAGTTACATCTGGGGTACCACAAGTGCTAATCTCGGACCTCTTTTATTTTTTATTTTTATTAATGACTTGGTAACCTCTTTGAATATTCCCAGCCCACTATTTGCAGATGACCTGAAACTATATTATAAAATCGACGACATTACTAACTGCCAACGTGTACAACGTGAATTAGATGCAATCAAACTTTGGTGTGATGTGATAATAATCATCTACAACTGAACGTTTTCAAATTACAAATTACAACAAGATAGCGAACTTCAATATACGATTATTCAATCAACAAAACTACAATCAACCGCGTACATGAAATAACATAACGTATAACATACGACAGTAAATTAACATTTACAACATGTATAAAGAATTTGACTGCGGATGCAAATGGGATGCTTGGAGTCATTTAAAGAAATGGCAAAAACTTCAAAAGTATTGCCACCTGAAATTTGCTATACTATGCGTCTTCCAGATCTAAGTTAGAATATGGCTCTCTGTTATGGAATCCAGTTCATGACTACCAAAAAACATCAATTGAGAGCGTGCAAAGGAAGTTCTTAAAACACTTATGTCCAAAAGTTGATGGTCAATACCTCACGAGAGGCATCAATCATAACATTTTGTTGACACGATTTGATATGATATCTTTGGAAAATAGGAGAGTTATCCTTGGTATCAAATTCCTGAATGAATTACTAAACAACAATATTGACAGTACGGTTCTTTTACCCGAGATCAATTTCTCAGTACCAAGAAGTGAAGGTCGACACAATCTGAAATTCTATTGCGAAGCATCACGCACAAATGTTACGATCACCATTGAATTTTATGTGCAGTAGCTTCAATAAAACATGTGAACACTGCGATATTCATTTCGACTCTCTGAACGCCTTGGTATCTTGTATCCACAATCACTTTTAATAATACTATAAATAGCATTTGTGTCAGTACTGCTACATTGCATGATAACTTTTTGTATATATACTCAATTTTTCATTTCTCTTTTGAAATTCTACTTATACGAATATTTTATATATACTTTGTTTTAGCATTTACTTTTATACATTTCTATATTCCATAATTTTATCATTTACTTCCATATATTTCTATATTCCATTATTTTTAATATTTATATCATATATACTCTGTAATAATAGCATTTCCTGTAACTGGGTACTCCTGTTGGAAATAAATCGCTTGCTTTTTTTTTCTGCCAATCCATCTATACGTGAATCTCTCGTTCAACCACTGTCGGACAGGTCGTGAGTTATAAGGGTATTGATAGTCTCGTCAAGCATTTCAAGATACAGATTGCCAGTCAAGTTTTCTTCCAGAAATAATGGACAATAATGGCATTTCCAAGAATACCAGTCCATTCCATTTATGAACATTTGTAGGTGTTGTGTATGCCATTCCCAAAAAGTATGTGGATTTTTGGCATTCCAATAGCGACAAAATTGTCGCTGTTGGAGTACTATTCAGAAAAAATGAACATTTATCGCTGAAACAGATGTTTAACTGAAGATTAGGGATGGTATTGACTCGATGAGACATAAGTTCACAAAACTCTATCCTTCTATCATAATCATACTCGTGGAGCTCTTGAAGAATCTGCATTTTATAAGGATGAAACATTTTCAATGCTTTTCTTACAGCCTCACGTGACATTCCCGTCTGTTCTGATCGTGAGAAGCTCGTGGGCTCTGCAGCAAATGTTTCCAAAACTTCAATTTGAGCTGTTTCATTTTGAGGTTATATGCTATATCCCTTTTTTATTTGTCACTGAACCTGTTTCGTGAAACTTATTTACCAAATCAACCACATACCGGTGACAATTTGGATGTTTTACATGCCGACCTTCGCGCGCACTTTCCAGTATCTCTATAAATTATAATCATTTCAATTCTGTCTTAAAGAGTGTAAGTAATTTTTACACTTCCATACATTTATCAAAGTGATCATCAAACAGCACAACAGGTACAACTGTATGCACAATACTACTACATCGTTCAAATTTGCGAACCAATTTTTTGCCTGAAAACTGAAACTTTTTACAGCAGAAGTAGCAAAAAAGGACGGTTATCTATACATTTTTTTCCACCATCTACGTTTTACTATCTCAGACTGTTTTTTATGCAAATAAATTGGAACTTATGGCTAATGTTACCCCTAATAAAAAGTTGGAACGGTCTACATCTCAGTATAGGCATACTAATAATTACTTCTGTAAGTTCAGAACGCTATTTTTCGAAAAATGCTCATCAAAAAATAAAAAGTCAGGGTACCATTGGAAGCAAAATTGAACGCCAATCAAAATGGTGTGCCCCCCTTCCCATATAAAATTCTAAGGGTAACCCCCTCTTTGGGGGTTAAATCACGGGAGCTACAAA